>JABUQX010100269.1:22500-27500 GCA_015478945.1 Trachelipus rathkii
GAGACATGCTATCAGGGGGTGGAAATTCTCGTTCTCGCTATCACTCTCGTAATTTTCATTTCAAACCAAGGGCTAGAAATCGTTGCAGGGATACTCTTCGACGAGCAAAGCGGACTTTCATCAAACGACCCAAGTTGCGCGCTAACCCTCTTGGTTCTCCTACTGACAAATTTTTTTTTTTTGGCCTCTTGCCAAAAACATCTCCAACAACTTTCTGTAAATCTAACCTTTCTATCTCTCTTATTCGATCTGATGGTTTCTGTTGCTAACCTCTCCAACTGAAAAGGCGCATCTCTTCGGGCCCTCCTATTTTCCCTCTACTCAACCCTGGACGATTGTTTCTTTGGCATTCCTCTTCATCCCTTTGTCCTCTCTTCTCAGGTTGTCCTATGCCTTTGCTTGAAATTAACTTGTCGCGTGGCATGGGCCTCCTGAAATCTATGAACGTTAGGAAGGCGGGTGGTCAGAACCGGGATGGGCATTCTACTCGAGTTTTAGAGGGGGTGTGCTTCGTGCCTGGGCGGCCATTCCTGCGCGTTTCACTATATTCTCCCTATGCCTCAATACTAGCACTTTCCTCAGTGTTGGAAGCGCGCATATGTCAAACCATTCCGAATAAAAGGAAGCCGCTCTGAATCTTCTAACTATCGCCCTATAGCTTAACCTGTATTCTATTATAAATCTTTGAAACCCTTTTCAAATGAAACTCTCACATTTTCCTTAGACCATCTGGAACCGTCATTCTCTTCTTTTCCCCGATTGTCCGTAACGGCTTTCGGGCGCTCAGGTCTAATGGTGATATACTTTCCTATCTAACAGATTTATAGTTTTCCGCCCCGTCCTTAGGAATTACGGGGAGACTTGCGTGGTGGCGCTTGACATATCCAAAGCCTTTGACCGGGTATGGCACGGTCCAGCTGCTCTCCACAGCTCCCCTCTTTTGGATTCCTATTTTCTCTCTTGCTTACTTATGTCAGCCTTTTTCTCTTTCAAGTCGCTCAATATCGGCTGTTTGTTGATGGGGTGACTCATTCTTCCTCTCTTCTTCTTCTTCCTTTTCTGTTAATAGTGGTGTTCCTCAGGGTTTTTTTCTGTCTTATCTCCTAACTTTAAATTCTTGCTTTCTCATTAATGATCTTCTTCGTTCTGCACAGCTAAACTCTATCCACTCATATGCCGAATGACTCGACCCTTCATTCTTTCAACTCATTTCAATTCTGCTTCCTTCTTTTACTTCTAGAATTGCCTCTCGTCTTACTCTTTCCGATTCTTATTCTCGCTGACATGGATAGAATTTCCGGGTGGGGTCGTGGCAACCTTGTGAAATTCAACTCTTTAAAAACTCACTTCTTACAAATCTCGCCTCTCCTAGACCATCTTGCTAACTTTCCTATCTCTTTACGACGGTTCTCTCGTCGTCTCTCCTGTTGACAATATAAATCTCCTGGTCTTAACATAAACAAAAAATATGTCTTGGAAACCTCAAATCACAATGGTTGCTAGGGCTCCTCAAAAGAAATGGGAGTTCTGTTTAGAATGCGAGACTTTTTTTCTTCTTCAAGAGTTACTCCAGTTATACAAGGTTCATCCAGCCCTTGTATGGAGTACTGTTCTCTCATATCTGGGGGGCTCAGGTTTTTCCCCGGTCTTTTGGATTAAGTTTATTCGCAAAAGACTTTTTATAAACTGTTTAGTTATTTCTAGTTCACTTGACCCTCTATCTTTGGGCGCGAGAGATTTTGGTGCTTTATCTCTTTTCTATAGGCAGAACGTAGCGGCAGGTGCTCTCTAGAGGGAACTCTTTCCACTCGCGTGCACCGTCCTTTAAGACGCCCTCGTAGGCACAAGGAGTGTGTGTCGGGCACTGAGTTTTGGTGTTGATGTTAGCAAACAGTGCTAGACTAGTTTCGCTGCTGCGCCTGTTTCTTCTTTCCTGCCACGCTTTTGTATTCGCCGTGGAATTTCTCTTCCATCTTCTGTGTTTCCTACTCAATTTAATCTCCCTCACTTTAAAGCCCGGCGTATGTCCTCATCTGCGTAATTTGCGTAGTTTGAAATTTTTTTGAGTGTAACACCCCCTCCCTGAATAGGGCTTTGCCGTGAGCGGTGGGATACTGTAAAAAAAAAAAAAAAAAAAAAAAAAAAAAAAAACAATGCTTAATTAAATAGACTAGTGGATTTCTTTTGAATAGAAGAAAATTCAGTTATTAAATATTTATCATAAATTTATTACTGTATGGTAGTAAAAGCTTTCGACTAATTAGGTCCTCTTTCTGCGACCCTTTACATCAACTAAACTAGATGATAATGAAAATATAAATAAAATAAACAAAAATTAATTTACAAAACCGTTTGTTTTAAGTTTTTTGGGAAAAGGTGAGGATGCAGAATGTTTTTATGATTGATCTATGTGTGGGTCGTTTCTCCTTTGTATATTTTGTTAGATATTGGTTATGCAAAAGGATTCAGAGTTTTCTAAGTTGCAGATTGTCAATGTGAATAATCGGTGTCATGTGGTTAATAAATATATATATATATATATATATATATATATTATATATATATATATATATAGTATATATATATATATATATTATATATATATATATATATATCATATATATGGTATTTATATATATTGATTCGAAGTCATGAGTGTGGACGCGTGTGGACACCAAGAAGGGGGACAAGAAAGAGAAAAAGCAGCAGGATACTGCAGAAAAATGTTGAAGGTCTGAAAGGATTGGCATATTGGAGAGAAGATTGTAAATCAGAGAAGGAATTACTAACGTGTTCTTTGTGGATGGATTTTGAAGAAGAGAGTCCTTTAGAGTTTCAAGTTTCATATGCTAGAAAAAAAAATTGTATATTAATGATTTTTTATTTTTTTTTTTTTTTTTTTTTTTTTTTTTTTTTTTTTTATTTTTGTTTTTTTTTTTTTTTAAAAAAAGAATTTTCAAAATTTTAAGTATTTATTTCAAAATTTTATTTTCATATAAAATCCGAGATAGAGGAGCAACAATTATTTGGACAACATTTCTTTTTAATGAATTATTTTCAATGAAATGAAAAATTTAAAAGGAAAAGAAGAGAAATTTGAAATATTAGGAAAAGTGAAGCTGCGTTTCGCGAAGTCGACGAGTCATAGAAGAAAATTTTTAAATTCTCTTCGTTTGATAGCAAGGGCTGAAAACCCCCCTTCTATATTTTGTTTCTTTTTCGTGAATGGTGGTTTTTTTTGTTTTTTTTTATAGTTGTCACCACCACTCACGGGCAGAGCCCTATTCAAGGAGGGGTGTTACACGTCTCAGAAGCTCACCAACTAATGCAATTACCGGTGCAGATGAGCACAGACGCAAGCTTTGAAGTGAGTGAGATTAAATTCAGCAGGAAACACAGAAGATGGAAGAGAAAATTCCACCAGAACAGAGGTGGCAGGAAAGAAGGAAGCACGCAGCGTACTAGCCTGGAGTTAGCGATATCCACACAAAACTCATGCGCAGACACAAGCACCCCTTGTGCTCGCGGGCGCCGTAAAGGTGGTGGTAGGCGCGACGGCAGTTCCAAAGTTCCCTCGAGCATGCTGCCTCTGGCGGTACCTATAGAAGAGAAGATAAAGCCAACATCGCGCCGCAAAGATAGAAGGGTCAACGTGAGTGGAAAGAACGCGAAAGTTTATAAGTTCTTTGGGGCCCTTGATCTCGACCCTGTCCAAAAGCGGGGTGAAACCTGAGCCCAGATATGAGAGCAGTACTCTCCATACAAGGGCGGAATAAGGCCCTTGTATAGCTGGATAACTGAGAAGAAGAAAAAAGTTTCGCAGTCTAAAACAGGATTCCCAGTTTCTTTGAGGCCGCCCTAGCAACGTTGTGATGTGTGGTTTCCAAGACATTTTTTGTTTAAGTTAAGGCCAAGGATGTCTTATATTGTCAACACGGAGAGACGAGAGAACTGTCGAAGATAAGCTTTTTCAGCCACCAACATTACCCTGCAGCTGCTATGCAGGATATGGTGTCTTTATATATATATATATATATAGTATATATCTATATATATATATATATATAATATATATATATATAATATTATATATATATATTATATATATATATATATATATATATATATATATATATTATATATATATATTATATATATATATATATTATATATATATAATATATATATATATATAGTTATATATATATATATATATATATATATATATATAATATAATCTTAAAAAGAACGTTAGAGAAAAAACAACAAAAAAACAAAAGAAACAACCTCACCTAATTTCCAAAGTCAGTTCTTCTTTCCTCATCCCTTTTCTCATAGTATAACAGCGTCTAACTCTTAACATAATATAAACTCTTACTCTTTTAACAGGAAAATTATTTATATTTTTATCCATTTAGATTGTTTAGCTGTTATGAACACTCATTAAAGCCAGTGTTAATCTTCCCACCCCTTTTCTACATAGTATGTATATAACCGCTTTTTAACATAATTTCTAATAAAATATAATTTATTAATATATTTATATATTATATATAATTAATTAATCCGCTATATTTTAAAATGTTTGAAATTTGATTAGTTATTGAAATAAAATTTATATAATAACTAAAATGTAAATTGTAAATTATATAATAATTATTTATAAATATTTATAACGATATAAAAGATAAAATAAAATTTGATTTTTAGAAATGTTGTAATTATAGTTCAAAACAAACTGAATAAATTTTCATATAATTTTTAATGACAAATAAATAAATTTTATATAATAATTATAATGTTATAAAATATAATTTGTAAATAATATAATAAGCGTTTCCAAATTTTTAAAAATATATAAAAAATTAAATTTCTTTAATTTTTTTGGTATTTTATAATTAAAATTTAAATTTTGATTAACAATGACAAAGAAATAAATATTTATATAATAAATAAAATATAAAATTTAACTTGTAAATAATAAAATAAATATTTCTAAA
>JABUQX010100270.1:0-15000 GCA_015478945.1 Trachelipus rathkii
ATAGACACAACAGTAGCTTGACAGGAGCTTGTGGGCTTAATAACAAGATGTCATTAGCTAAATTTCCCAACTGTTGAAGTGTGAGAGTAGAATGGGCGGCTAAGGCTGTGCGAATGTGACTCGGTAGAGTTTTCAAAAATTGCACTCTGACCAAGTCCTCTCCTATATTTAATTTCTATGCCTTCCGAATCATATCCTGTAGATATATAGATTGTTTGCCACTGTTGAACTTTTTGGAAAGTAGATCATTATAAAGCTCCACCTTAGATTTTTCGTAAGTATTTATGACCGCCGTTTTGAAACGGTCATAATCTTCTGCATCAAGTTCGGCTTGGGATATTCTATCCAAAACTTCAGGTGGAATTTGCGACATAACATGAAAGGACTTAGTTTGTGAGGCCCTTATGTTAGCGAGATGAAATTGTGATTCCATGACACGAAACCATGTCGGGACTGAAGATTCGAAAAAGTTGGTGGTTTAATTTTCATTGTTGAAATGGATTCTGCCTCTCTTTGATTGTTATCCTGTCCTTGACCGTCTGCCATCTTCGTGGTATCAAATTTTCAGCTCTAGGATCACCAATTATATAGTCGTCAGTTCTAGTTATATAGTTATCGGTCGTATGGTCACCACTTGATATGATATCCTATTATCTGGTTGACAACTACATAGCGACGGAGGATGATCAGCATGTATGTCGCGATATCAGTCTGTTCCACTTCAGGACAAGCCGTCGACTGGTTCGGATTAAGTCCGGCTAAGGCAAAGGCGGTCGAAGGTTGTCGGAGAGGGTATGCTGATCTGCACGAGCTCGTTGGCTAAACAGGAGGCTGGGTGTTCTTCTGGCCAACTCTGTGACAATCTGGAAGGGACAGAGTATATAAAATACTCTCTGATTATCTCTATGACGGGTAACCTCAGCGGCTACCTGCAAAATTATCTCTTTAGTAGTTAAACTACTTTTTAGGTGACAGACTAACTGGAGGATCTCGGAGGTCAGGCGAAGATATCACCATCCACCGACAGGAGAACCTCTTGAAGATCGTCCAAAGGGTTCTTGGTAACCCTGAGGAGGTTTCTAAGCCTCTTGGTAGGCTCAGAGAGAGAGAGGGGGCCAGTCGAATCTTGTAGTCCAACTCCGGGGGAGAGACGAGGCAGCCCAACTTCTTGTAGAGAGACGTGGCAGTTCAACTTCTAGTAGAGAGACGAGGGAGTCCAAGAGACGAGGCAGCCCAACTTCTTGTAGAGAGACGTGGCAGTTCAACTTCTAGTAGAGAGACGAGGGAGTCCAACTTCTTGTAGTTTCTTCTTCTTCCTGGCTTCGTAGGTCGGATCTGATATTTCAGCTTATTGTTCTATATTAGCAAATTATCTTTTAGTGGTAGCAAAGCGCTACGAATTATCTCTTTAAAGGCTAATAAGACAACAAGCAGAAATCCAGATTATTTATTTCTAACGAAAAGTCGTACAAAGTTATAATAAAAAAAGTTACATATATAATAATCAAGTTTTTATACAAATATTATTACTATTTACA
This sequence comes from Trachelipus rathkii, assembly GCA_015478945.1. Classification (NCBI taxonomy): domain Eukaryota; kingdom Metazoa; phylum Arthropoda; class Malacostraca; order Isopoda; family Trachelipodidae; genus Trachelipus; species Trachelipus rathkii. The sequence continues at coordinate 1,539 of JABUQX010100270.1, forward strand.
TTTGACCAATTTATAACTTTTATTTTTATTTTTATTATAATATTTTATATACATTTAAAAAAATTATATTTTATGGTCTAACTTTTCTAAAAATGGATTTTTGTAAATATAATAAAATGAAACATTGCAAGCTGTCGGTAGATGGCGTTTGCCTTCACATTCTGAACATAATATAAACACAAGATGGAGTTTATTGTTAAAAGTTCATTATTATTGCTTAAAACTAAGTTTTTATAAAATATGTATATTTTTATCAAATATTGATAATATTTATAATATAATATAACAAATGTAATATTTTAATATACAATTTTTTAATTATTAACATCTGAATAATGAAAATAAGTCATTTTTAAATTTAATAGACTTATTGATATTTCTGTTACTTTTTCTTTTATGGTTCATTCTGTAAGTATTTTCGTTTGGGGAAACTAACTTAAACACTTCACTATATATATATATATATATATATATATATATATATATATATATATATATATATATATATATATATATATATATATATACTATATATACTTTATATATATATATATATATATATATATATATATATATGCTATATATATATATATATATATATATATATATATATATATATATATATATATATATGTATATATGTATATACATATATATATATATATATATATATATATATATATATATATATATATATATATATATATATATATATATATATATATATATATATATATATATATATAGTATATATATATATATATATATATATATATATATATATATATATATATATATATATATATATATATAAACTAACTTTTAACGATACTTTTATCCCTATATATATATATATATATATATATATATATATATATATATATATATATATATATATATATATATATATATATATATATATTTCTTTCTTTCTTTCTTCTCCTTCCTCTTTCCCCCTAGTTTGGGGGTAAGGTGCTGTATAAGCATCGAAAAAAAAGAAAAGCAGTTGGAGAACATGACAAACGTCGAAAAGAAGAAGCCCAGCCTTACCGCTACTCTGTACCATTAATTGGTAGGCTCGTCACCGAGACAGAAAATCCACCCTAGGCATCATGGGACCGCGACGGACCCTCACTATAATTAAATCGTCAATGTAAAGGGTTCATCCCTGGCCCAGGTGGGCCACAACCATGCCCCCATACAAAACCCCGCCATTCTCTCCTATCATGCACCTTTATTCTCGCCTCTGCCAAACTCACATTTCTCTCCTTCAGACATTCGTTCACCGACTCAATCCACTTTCTCTTCGGTCTCCCAGCCGGTCGGTTCCCAACACACTCACCACTATACATCCACTTAACCAACGACTATCATTCATCCTTTCCACATGACCAAACCATCTCAACATACTTTCATTTATTCTCTCATTTACCCCTTTCTTTACACCACACCACTCTCTAATACGTTCATTCCTCTCTTTATCAATTCTTCTCACACCTAGCACACCCCTAAGATTGTCCATCTGAACACATTGAACTTTAGATCTATACTTCTTATTCCAGACCATAGTCTCACTACCATACAATAACACAGGTAACAACATACCCTCATGTAAGACCCTAACACACTCAAGACTTAGTCCCTTTGCATTCACCAACGATTTAATTGCACCAGCCACCTTTCTGCCATTCACAACTTTCCTACTACACTCTGCATCGTCCGTTCCCTTCTCATCCAACATATACCCTAAATATTTAAACTCAGACACTTGTTCTAGCTGCTCACCATCTAACATAACTTCACACTGAGGAGTGTCCTCACTCACAACCATAACCTCACTCTTATCCACGTTTACTTTCAAGCCTCCTTTCACACACCCTGCCAAATCTCTCTATCAATCCTCTTAAAACTCTCTTCAGATTCGCCACACAGGACCAAATCTGCATATAATGGGTAGGGCACCCACTCATCTCCATTCTCCACCATTCTAACACCATTTCCTGCCATCCCCACCTCAAATTCTTTCATAACCCCATCCATATACAAATTGAATAACCAAGGAGACATAACACAACCTGTCTTACTCCGCTATTAATCCTAAACCAATCACCATTGACACCATTTATTCTTACACACGCTTCACTATCGTCATACATACTTTTGATTCCATTCAGAAGCCTACCACCAACACCATATCACTAACACCTGCCATAACGCTTCCCTATTAGCAACTCTATCATACGCCTGTTGCCGTCCATAAAAACCTAAATACAATTTGTTCTTCTTCTCCTTCATTTTTTTCTCAATCATTTGTTCAATGTAAAGATTTGATCCACACATCCTCTACCACTCCTAAACGCACCTTGTTCTTCACCAATCAGTCCCTCAGTCACTCGACACTCTTTCGACCAAAATACCAGCATATACCTTCCTACAACACTCAATAAACTTATTCCCCTATAATTTCTACAGTTCCCCTTTTCTCTACCTTCTAGTGCCTGCCTTCACTCTCTCAGTTCTTGGACTGCACCCTCCTCAACCTTTAACTCTTCATATTCATCAAGTGTCCCTCTTATCGCCTCACTCTTGATCATTTTTCACTAGTATTTCATCTATACCTGCAGATTTACCATTCTTCCTTTCTCACACACCATTACCTCCTCCTTACTAATAACCTCATCCCCAAAATACCTATTCCTTCTTGCACCATCAAACCGCACACATTCATAACTTACCCTCATCAGCTACACCAATTGCATATTACCAGATTTTCAGTGTTCTTTCCACACTCCCCATCCATTTCACCAGTTACAAAAGCACCATCCCTATTCATTATTCTAAAGCAGATTCCCCTTGTTCTCATTCTTAACCTTTCCACTTCCTTCCAGAAAGAGCTTCCTTTCTCTTGTATGTCCTCATTCATCCTCCTTCAAACTGTTCATTTACCTCTTGTTTTCTCCCACGTATACACAGGTTTAGTATTTCTTTTTCCTCCTTATATAATTAACATCTTTCTTTTGAATCTTCATCATTTGCTTTTAGTACATTCAACCACGCTTCATTCCATCAGCTTACTTTCATCACCTCTTCATTCCACCATTACGCTGTTAACATTCTTATATATATATATATATATATATATATATATATATATACTATATATATATATATATATATATATATATATATATATATATATATATATATATATATATATATATATTGCTATTAAACAACTACAAAAGTAAATAATGTCAAAAATTGGACATACAGGTGGCCGCATTAAAGCACCCAAGTGGTCAGAGGTAAACATCCTTACAAATACAGATACAAAAGGGAAAGTAGAATGTAAACATTGCTTCACTTTAATATGTGATAGGATTGCTAGGATCCAAGCTCATTTACAAAAATGCAATAAGAAGAAACAAAATGAACTTGTAAAGGAAAACCCATATTTAGAAGTTGTTCCCGTGTACAAGTATGGCAGAAAATGACTCAATCATTATATCAGATATATCTGGTTGTTGTTTTTCATCTTATAATTTAAATGAAGGTGAAATAACTGGAGAAACATATTCAGTTACTTCTCCCTTTGCATCTACTCCAATTAAACGTGATGTTCATCGACAAGCTTCCATGAAATCATTTGTAGCTAGGACTACTGTAAAACAAAAGGAAGAATTTGACTTGCATTTGGCAAAGTTTTTCTTTTCTTCCAATATATCATTTAATGTCATAGAAAATAAATATTTAACTCAGCTTCTTAAAAATCTACGACTGAGGAATAAGTTAGAAAAGGAAATGTCTGAGAAATTAGTAAGGGTCTATAGATATTTACGAACTTGAAGTAAATAAAAAATAATGAAATAATAATTAATTTAATTTTAGAATTCAATTTTCAAACTCCAGAGGAAAATATAAAATTTATTTTGTTAATTAATATTCATTATTTATAAACAATACATGATAATAGTCATGGTATTTTTATTATTATATACCTATATTTATTTTCCCTTTAAAGTTTAAACTTTAAACTTAAAAGTAATAAAAAGTAGGTTTTCTGAAAATTTTGAATTTACTTGGGATGATAAAAGCCAAAAAACCAATAGCCAAAAATCCTGGCTTTGGCCATTTGGCTTTTTGTGCCAACCCTGGTCTTTACACAAGTCCGTATCACAATAATCATCCAGTATATAAATATATAAATCCCTACAAAGAAAAAAATAAATATATGTTGGGGGTTATGTTTCTAGTCTTGAATAACCGCCTTCAATAAAAGACTAGATGATTGATGTTGAAGAGAGTGAGTATCACGATAAAGTGGCGTTTCTTCCGGGAGGCTGTCAGTGGTGCTGGCCTCCTGCACCAGACATACAGAACTCCCCATTGAACGTACCGCGACACCACGCTCCATCTCCAGGATCATGGAAGGACATCGGGTATTAGCGTGTAGTTGTCTAAGGTGAGAGCTAGGTGTGCACGTTGAGGATTACTGAGAGGGAGAGGGGGCATGCCTTACGTTCTTCCACGCCAGGCCACTCGTTGCCTCTTACGTGCAGTTGGTCACACCTGCAAGCTTGTGAGAAGTACGATGGGTGGCTGGGATGACTGAACAGAGTAGCGCCCAACAGAAGAAACTTGATTTGATGGTTGTTCGGTGATTTGATGGGTGTTCGGAATCACATTTGATGAGTGTTCATGTTCACTTCAGGTGGTCACCAATTTGAAAGGGTTATGTTCTTGTCTTGAATAACCACCTTCAATAGAGGAATTTTTGATGTTGAAGAGGAGTGAGAGCTTTGTCTGATGAAGTGGCGTTTCTTCTCGGAGGCTGCTTAGGAGTCGTCAGTGGTGCTAGCAGCCTCCTGCACCAGACGCCACAATGTAATGCAAACATACAAACTCAGCAAAACAACAATCATACCCTTACATGCCAGGCCAGACGACAAAAAAAAGTCAGAATAGAAGGTAATAAAACTTAAGGGACAGGAGGTGAAGGGATAGAAATTTATGGTTTTGGATGTCACGTCTGGACACCCACCCTCACCCTCACTCATCTCTCATTTCTCGATCATAACAGACATCAAATAAAAAAATAAATAATATAACCAATATGATACAAATAAAAAAACTATTCTTATACTCAATAGGTCTTTTTTGTATTCCCGACCTACTTTCCCCAATGACTGCGGACTAATACTTATAAAAAAAATACTTACAGACTTACAGAATACCACAACCTCATCCCCAAAATACCTATTCCTTCTTGCACCATCAAACCCACACACATTCACTATCACCTCTTCATTACTGTTAATATTATACAGATTTTTGAAGTGTTCTTTCCACACTCCCTCACATCCATTTCATCAGTTACAAAGCACCATCCCTTTTCATTATTCTTTGCATCCTACATATTCTCATTCTTAACCTTTTCGCGATTCCTTCCAGAAGAGCTTCCTATTCCCTTGTAAGTCCCCGTTCATCCTCCTTCCAAACTGTTCATTTGCCTCTCCTTTTCTCCTACGTATATACCTTTTAGTATTTCATTTTTCCTCCTTACATAATTCAAAACATCTTTCTTTGAAACTTCATCATTGGCTTTTAGTACTTTCAACCACGCTTCTTTTTTACTTTTAACCGCTTGCATCACCTCTTCATTCCACCACTCACGTTAACATTCTTACTTCCTACTTTAGCACATCCACATACTTCCTTTGCCTGCTTACAATTGCTTCCTTCATTTGCTCCCAGATTTGTTCAGTTTCAACTTGTTCACATTCAACTGATTTACTTGCGAGCGCTCTTAGATACTTATCCTTATTACCTTGTTCACTTAGCTTCTCACTCTTAATTCTACCTACTTCCTTTCGTATCACCTTCCTCTCCATCAGGCCCCTCCATCCAATTTTACATAGAACAACATAATGATCCGATAATCCCTTTCCAAATCCCTCACTGATTTAACATCAACATATGCTTCATCTCCTTCTTCCACCAACACAAAATCAATCATGCATTTCTTCCGATACCATCTCTACCTACACCAACTCTAGTATACTTATGGATATTCTTGTGTTTAAAGAAAGTATTACTTACTTACACACATACATACTTCTCTCCTCAGAAATCAATCACCTTCCAACCATTCCCATTTTCTACCGACACCCCAAAACCACCTGTTATACCATCCCATTTCTTATCATATCCAACCATTTAGGTCCCCAACATAATCAATCTGAAACTCCTACTCACCCCATCAAAACATCATTCAGATTATCCCAGAAAGTAGCACTCTCTCAACATTTCCTCAGATGGACCATCGTCACAACCACACATACCTTGACCTTTTCAAACTTAAGTTTAATTAGAGATTCTAGTACTCACACACAATGTCTACCAGCTCTGTACCACAGGTCACTCATCAAATTGCAACTCCTTCTCCCCCTCTCATTTCCTTTCCACACCAGCACACCATTTCACATCACATCTCTTATTTTTCACTTTCATCTTTGTTTCAGTCACCTTGAGCAAATCAAATTTGTCCTTTCTAAATACATCCATCACCTCTCTCTTCTTCTCCTCAACATTTATTTCCTCCTGACACTCTAATACCCATGATTCCTTCAATTTCGCTGAAAGGCCGGTTGGCGATCCACGACCTTCCGAGGCCAATTAGCATTCCCTGGCAAAGAGATACTAAGTGGTAGTGGGCAGTAACCCAACTACCACCGTCCTTAGTCGCCTTCTACGACTACACAGGACATACGATGTGGGTAATTCTTTCTCCCCACATATGGGATAAAGTATTAGGGATGTCATAAGATGTTGTCTAGAGGGGTGAGAACATTAAGTATGTGTTTATGATATGTGGATAAATGTTGGTAGTAAGATGTTGCCTGGAGGATGTGCCTAAGAATAGACATAAAGGAAAGACCCAGACCATTAAAAAATGTATATGTATAATATGTAATATGTATATATAATATATATATATATATATATATGTATATATATAATAATATATAATATATAATAATAATAATAATATATAATATAAATATATATAATAATAATATATATGTAACTAATATATATATATATATAATATAATAATATATATATATAATATATATAATAATATATATATAATAATAATATAATATATATATATATAACAATATATGTAATAATAATAATAATATATATATATATATAATATATATATAATAATAATAATATATATATATATAATAATATATATATATAATATAATAATATAATTTTTATATCAAAAGTAGATATAATATATATATATATATATATATATATATATATATATATATATAATCTCTCCAAAATTGTCTACTTATTTGTTTTTTATTTACAGATCACCACCAGTCCCAGCCACAAGTACTCCTTTAAGAGCTAGACGTGACATCTTCAATAGCCAAAGACCATTCAGGGAAATCTCTGCTATAAACTCGGATATTTTGGATGACACGGAGCTCTATAGATTGGAGGTTATTATAAATTAATGATGTTTTTTTGATTCATATTTATAGACGTACAGTGAATGAGCAATTAATCTTTTAATTTTCATTTTACTTTCAAATATTGTTAAAGTTTGTTAAAAGTTATTGTTTTAGGAAACCAAATATTTCATATAAAGATTTCTGGTTTCACACCACGATCCTTTCGTGTATACCATTGTATACAAAAGAGGTTGGAACACCAGACCTGATTAATTGAATGTATACCAATTTTTTTTTTGTGTTTGTAGATTTTTCTTAATTAATTGTAATTAATTTATTACAGTTTGCTGCAAAGTTTATTTTTACATCACACACATTACTTAAAAGTAAAAACATAGCCAACATTTACATTAGCACCCCTATTCCAACATGTAAAAATCACATCTCTACCTGCTTCTTGCCCAGAAATAAGGTTCTTTCATCTGGACCTCAAAACAAGTCTACGTGGTGAGTAAGAATATCCTGAGTTGAGCCAAAGCAGAGTTTGCTATCAAACTCAAATAATCTGTGTAACTCCATTCCAACTAGTTGGAAAAAAACATGGGACAAAGAAGTTCGGTGGTCGTAAATCTAATTTGTTTATTTAAAGCATCCTTCTCTTATAGAGACTAATTTACATTGCTGAGAAATGTAAAAATATAATTTCCGAATTTAATTTTTTTTCTCGAAAATACTAAAATTCTGTTCTTCTAAATAAGTTTAGTCCAAGTTTCTTATTTTTGTTAAAAATAGCAAATTATATAAATTCTTTATAAAATAGTACATGTCACTCATAAGATTGGTATATAAAATGTATTTCGAAAATATATTTTTCTCTTGCTATCAAAGAGATACTCCAAACACGGCTTCATTATAAATTTTAGACAGTCTTTGTCAAATACTTTTCTCCATGATAGGTATGAATATTTTTAATTTGGGTCATTTATATTACGTATTGTAAACTTCAACCGCGTATTGTTCAACGATCAAAGACAATAATTGCAAACTCAAATTGGTTTGTTATGAATATATTCCAATTAATAACCGCAGATACTTTTTTGCACAACTGTTGATTTAGTTTCGATTTTTGATGTCCTCTCTTACACTAAAACAAAAATTTACGTTTACGTAAAAAAAAAAAAATAAAAAAAAAACAATGTATCAATAATATTTTTTTTCTATAATGAAATGTATCTTAAGATTTATTAGTTTTGCAGGTTAAAATCATAAATGCATTTGTAGTTTTAATATTTACTTTATAGTTTTCAGAATCATTTATTTGAGGATTAGGTTACAGTAAGCGCAACGATGTTATTTCTTTTGAAATTGTACAAGTGTGAAAAATAACTTTTCCCACTTTTTAATTATAACGAACAAAAATAAAATGTGAGTAAAAAAGTTCAGAAAACGTAATTCAAGACCTGTTATAAAGTTAATTATTACTTTTTTGTACTGTTACTTTTTGGGGATAAATATTTTTGGCATTAATGTTTGAAGCATGGGCTTGGGTTAAGTCATCTAGTCAGTCATACAGTCATTCTGAGTCACCACCTTCTTGAAATTTCCTGTGATCCTTGGAAAAAATATGCTAGTTACAAATCAGATTATAAAAAGTAAACCCAATGTTGCCAAATTTTGAAAATTTCTTCGAGATGTATCATTTTAAATTAATTTCGTAATGGTAAAAATGACAAATGAATTTATATTCGGATGATAATTCGATGCCTTATTTTATTTTATTTTTTATATAACTTTCCCTTCATACCACCTTTCAAAAACAACTAATCGTTACAGAGGTTTGAAAGGTTGACGCAATGATCTCCCTGTAGGTCTGAGAGAGGAATACTGCTGGAAGATCTTTTTAGCTAGTGAGTAGCATTGCTTTAAAATCAGTTTCGGGTTGTCTGTTCTCGGAGCTTCTACAAAAATCGAGCTTTATTGTTCTGCTACTTTTTACTCTATATAAAATAATTTAAAATTCTATTTACATGTACTCTCAGACAAGTGATGAATAAGCAATATTGCCTCATGCTAACTTTTTGTCGTTATAGAGGTACTGAGGTTTTATGTGGCTTTGGAATTGCGTGTATTTTAATTCCTATTTTAGGAAAAGCTGAACTAAGGCTCTGGTGTTGGGTTTTTGTTTTATCCGTGGATTTTCAATTTGTGCGCTTATAACATGCTTAATAACCATTTTGATTTTACTGTCTATTTTTCAAGTCTTACATTCAGAATATTATTTTTTTTATAGGTGCTTTACAAACATTTGATCTTTTTCATTTTTTTTTCTTCTTTTAGGCTAACATTCATTAATTACTAGTCCGTTCTTAGGAAAGGAACATCGTTAACGTATTTGTTGCAAAAGGATTATCTGGTTCCTAATAAAAAGCTATTGAGTATACCATAATGTAGTTTTTAATTTTATATTTTACTGCTACAGGAGGAAACACTTTGTCTCCAAGAGGAAGTTGCCAGATTGAAAAAATTGCTTGTGTCATCAAAAGTCGATCACGACCAGTTGAACATTAGGTACAATATCCTCTCCGATCATGTACGTTAAATATTACCTTGTAGATATATTTACCTTTTTATATTATTATATAACCTAAATTCCTTAGGAGCATGAGGAATGTGCATAAATTTTTTATAAACTATATATGTAGTTAGTTTAAATTTTTTATTATAAAGCGATTTGCTAAATATATTAATTACCTAATTCAGTTAATAAATAAATAAATAATTAAATAAATAAATAAATAAGGTCTTAATTCAAAAGAATGAATTTTATATTTTAAAACTTGCAACTTAACAAGCATGGTAATAGTAAATTTGCGGAAAAGTAATTTTTAAAGTTTGCTTATTATTAATCTGTGATTTTATATTTTTGTCCTATGTATTTTTTTTGGGGGGTGGGGGTGGGGAAGTAACTATATTGTTAGTAGTTATGTTCCAGGTGAGTTATTTATTTGATAAAATTCCCTAATACGAAGCAACGATAACTCACCTTAAGAAAAATGCTGAAGTGAGTTAAGATGGATGTTTCTTGAAAGATCGAAGATCAAAAATAATATAACGTATTAGTTAAATAATTTTAGTAATTATACCTCTCGCTTCATTTTTATACGCGAGAATTTAACAAAGGTGAATCCTTTGCTTTAAATTACACGATAAAATTACTACTATGGTATTTGATTAAGATAAATAAAACAAAGGTCATGATCGTCTTAAACTTAAACCATTAAATGAATAAACTATTTAAAGTCCAATTTTGAAAGAAGATAAAAAATTATTAAACATTAATATTAAAATTAAGCAGCCTTCACTAAACACTATAAGAAATTCTGGAGATTCTTCTTCAATGTTGACATCACTCCCTTTCCTGTAATTATAAAAATATATTGATCAGTTTAGTAAATTTAATCAATTTTGTGTACAGATATTTTCAGAAGATTTCTTGCTTTGCGAAGATAACAATTGTAAAAACGTGCAAACCATATTGAAATGAAATATATACAAATAACTGGTATTCAAAGTATCTAACTTCTAATGTAAGCAAAACTTCTATAACTGGCTGGTTGTTGTTTTAATATGGTAGTATCTTATTTCAGCTTTTAATTTAGGTTTCTATGTGGTTAGGTGACAACTACTATTGAAAGTCATTCAAAAAACAAAAAGAGAAACTGAGGTGGTTTTCACTTTCGATTGGATAGTCTTGAGTCTAAACACAAGATTTTCCACCAAACTTCCGTCAATTTACTTTTATGATTTTCGTTTTTTGTTTTATGAGAAAAGCAAAAGTAATTTTACCACATTGAAGATTTTTCATTTCGTGACTAGAACTAACCATCTTTGCGACAGCTTGTTAGGTTATTATTTTTGGTGAATCTTATCCTGAGACTATCAATAGAAACATAGTGTTTGATTATAATTGCCAAGTATATTTTTAATTAAATAATCATAAGAAAAAGTATTTCAGATTTTGTCAGTAAATATTTACTGAACAAAGTTTTGATGAGGTTTTCTCTCGTGTCCATATTTACTTTAGCAGGCGAAGACAAACGCATGGATCATTGCAGTGGTTTCTATTAATAATTTTCTGTTTTATTTCCGGTTTTCGAGTTTGAATTCTACTGTTTTCTTCATCAGCTGTCTTTGCAATTTCCCAATTTCAAAAGAAGTTATGACGTCGCTGTTGATGTAGCATCAGCATGCAGGCTTTACTTTCCTTTTGATATTTTCACGTTTCTCTTAATCCTTCTTTCTTTTACTAAAATATACAATTTAAAGATGATTAAACCTGTATTTTGGACATTATAGGTGTGCTAGATATCCGGCCGAAAAATATGCTATGAATCTTTCATATATTAACAAGATTTTGTAGTTATAATAGTAAGTTTCTAAGAAAAAACTAAAAATAAATCTGATTGTAAAATGCGTATACCACAGATCTTCTTGAAGAATCAAGGAATGTTTTTTAAGATGTTTTTTCCGTTTAAAAATATAAATTAAATCTTTTAGGCTTACATGAGGTAATCTTAGATAAGTTAATGTTCTATTTTTCAAACTTGATTCTAAATTGCAATAAAGATGAAACATGAGTATTTCTAATCCAGTTTGTTATTCCGTCGGGGGTTTTATCATATATAGTATGTGGTAAATGGAACATTTATGATTGTGGAAAAATTTGAAAGTAACATTTAAATATAAAACATTTTAATGCGTAAGTTTTTATTTCTTAAAAGTCTTTATTTCTGAAAAAAAAAATTCTAAATGGCAAAATTAAGATTTGGAAAAATAAAATGCAATTAGTAAATAATCATAATTTCTCTGCTAAAACCTTTAAGGAACAAATATGTTATGAACTGGGTATGTTGAAGATGTTTATACATTACATTATTCCTCATATTTTAACCTAAGTCTAGGACGTCATTCAAATATTTATTGAATCAGCAGAGAATATTGGCTATGATAGATTAAGAAAGGGGGGGGGGAGCCTAAACCTTTCCTCCGTTTTTATCTCCCCCCAAGTTTACTTAATTTTATAGTTTAAGTTACCACCCAAACTTTCATAGCAAATAATTGCTGTATCCTTTAAGCCTATATGAGTGTTTTATGTCATTTCTAGTGGGGAAAGGTCAGAAGCCTACATAATACCCACCAGAGTTGGAGAAGATCCTAACCAGGATCAAAGGTCGACATGTTCCCAAACACGACATATGAAAGTTTGCAAATGAAAGAAGATGGTGGAAATAGAAAAAGGAAAAAGTACTTCAGATTTTATTAGTAAAGTTCATGTTAAGAATGAGCACAGAGGTGTAACTTGGGATCAAAGATCTGGACAATGGAAGGATGAAAATGTGTGAGAAAATGTGTCGTATGAGCTCTCATCATAGGAGGATGTATGAGACTAAAAGGTTCAGAAGGTTCAAAAGGTTTAGAAGGTTCAAAAGGTTCACGTTGTATTAGCGACAGTGTAAGGACTCATCAAAGGAGGAAGTATGAGACTAAAAGGTTCAAAGGTTCAAAAGGTTCACGTTGTATTAGCGACAGTGTAAGGAAAATGATGTAGCAGTTCAACTGCTAGAATGAGATTGGGGAGAGTTGGTAAGAATGGGGGAGCTCATACCTTCAAGAACACTGTAAAAATATGTTTTGAAGTTATCAAAATCTTTTTTTCCTGAATCTGTTAAGTAGGCAGTTTAGAGATTTAAAATTGTCACTCTACCACATATGTCTTCTTTTCGGTCTTTCTTAGATTTTTCGCTACACCAGAGTTACGAGGTTTAGTAGATAAACTCGGTAGTAAAGATGAAAGCTTTTACCATCAATGATGTTCTTCTGAGGTACTTCGCTTTAAATCTTTTATATATTCTTTAACCTTATCAAGGTGGTTTTAATTAAGCTCTTAAATTTAATGCACATAATACTACTGAAAGTGACACCTTGGT
>JABUQX010100270.1:20000-22500 GCA_015478945.1 Trachelipus rathkii
ATTCGAGGTCAGTTGTTAATGTGAATTTTGGTAAATAGTTGTATGTAGAAAGGTGTGTAATAGGGGTGACATTGTAGGGTTTGTGTGAGGGGGAGTATGGTTGTGGGCCTGGCCCAGGGGGATGAACCCCACATTTACGATGATACCACAGAGATAGGGACTCATCGCAGTTCTTGTGAAGCCCTGAGAGTGGATTAATTTTTTACTTCGATGAGCTCTCACTTAAGGTATAAAGGGAGCTTACTTTCGACCTACGTCATGCTCTTCTACTTGACTATTTGTATTTTCCGTGCATTGATTACGCAGCCCTCTACCCACATGTAGTGAGAAGAGATGGAGAGTAAAGAAAGAATTAAATATATATATATGTATAGGTTATATATAAGCTGTATTATATATATATATATATTATTATATATATATATATATAGGTGTTATATGTATTATATATATATAGTATTATATTATATATATTATATATATATATATATTATTATTATATATTATATAGTATATATATATATATATATTATAATATTAATATATAATTATTATTATATATTATATATATAATTACTGCTGCTTATGTTTTATTTTTGTTATCATGTTTTATATATTTTTTATGTTTATATTTAATGATTATTATAATTTAAATACTAAGGTTTCTCTTAATTTTACATATTATAACTTCCACCTCGGTTCTTTATTATTATTATAATATATTATTATTATTATTATGATTATTATTATTATTATGATTATTATTATTATTATTATTATTATTAATTATCATATATTATTATTATAATTTCATGCGAAATCTCTTTAGTCTTACCTGAATTGATTTGAAAACAAAATCTTTCTTCCAAGCAATTTTTTTAATCTTTTTCTATACTTGCATTGCACGGTTTTTTTAGTGTTTATCGGGTAATTTTAAATAGTTTTTTTTTAAAAGTGATACAGTTTAAACGGGAGGGAGTTGAATTCGATGAAATTAACTGATTGTAGTTACTTAAAAATTTAAAACCTTGATTTTTATGTTAGGTATTTTTTTATTAAAAAAAATAGAAAACTAATATATATTTAATTAAATTCAGGTAATTTTTTTCTTAAATATATTTTAAATAGTATAGATTAAAATTTTGGCGATTAAGTAAATTATAATATTTGCTTCATGCAAGGTGTCTTGTTACTTTACATATTTCAGAGTGACCTTTTTAAAACAATTAACAGAATTATTAATATATAGTTTGATTCAACCCAAAAGCTTTTTTAATCATTTAATATAAAAAATTATTTGTTTCCGTTGTGAGTTAATCAGTTTAAGGTAAAATTTTTGGGTCGTTTATAAATTACTATTTTTATTAACAGTCCGATTGACTTCAAATTTCTTATTGCATGTACAAGGCCCACAGCCTTTTCACTTTCATTCATTGATTCCCAACGCTAGATCGACTACCCACTAGGAGTTCTGTCAAACAATTAGGTAGTAATTTTAGTTTTGTTTCTTTAAGTCAATGGGAACTAATTATTATCTATCTAGTTATTTTTCAAAAACTATTATTTAGGTCCTAAGCTAGTCTTTGCTTATTGGTTACTATTATTAGGTCGTTAATATTCTACTTGATTTTTTATTATGTCCTCCTCAAGCACCAAATAAAACTGCATTTTTATTTTCATAGAATTTACTGTTGCTTCTTTAATGTCAGTAAAATGTTGTGTTCATCTGACTCATACCAGATTCATTCAGTAATGAATATGCTGAATATTATTAGATTTGGACCCAATCGTTCTGGCGAGCCTTTCTATTTTTTTATTTTATTTAATCGCGTCATGACTATTTTCTCATTACCATAATTTTTCACACCTTACAATTCTTTACTAAGCATAGATGTAAGTTTTTTTTTTTTTTTTTTTTTTTTTTTTTTTTTTTTCCAGATATCCATACAAACTTTAATTAATTTTATTTTTATTATTATTATTTTTAATCTATGTACTGTTCACTTATAAGATGTAATAAAGTTACAGTACTTTATCTTCTGGCAATTTAACTATATGACACTAGCCGTCCGTTTGTACATTAACGAAATTACTTATCTTCAGGATCTGTTTCATCATGCACGCACATACATCCCAAACACATACACACGCACACACTTACATACAGAGCTTTTTGTTCTAGCAGTTTATTCTCAGCTGTGTACCTTCTTAACCTCTGTTCATCTTGCTTTATACTTGGTAACAACTATTTTTTTCATATTTTTCCTCTTCAATATCTCCACAACTTAATAGAATTCCCTCCCATTGATTTTTCTTTGTATTTACTTCAGGATTCCTTTTAATGAGTAATAACTAATTTCCTTTTCTATTATCTTGCCTTAGGATTTCTTAATTTATTTTTACACTTTTTTTTTATATCCTTTTAAACCAATCTCCTCTTAATATTATTTCATTTTATTTTATTTATTTTTTTTTGGCGGTGTTTAGAATCATTATTTAA
>JABUQX010100270.1:32500-37500 GCA_015478945.1 Trachelipus rathkii
AAGTATTCAACATTAAAAACAGACAAGCAGTAGGATTCTACCAGAAATCCAATATTAACCTCAAACACTTGTCAACCAATCCTATCACAGCTCTAACTCAAATATTTAAAGTACCATGACAAACCAATACTCTACCGCCTTTATGGAAGCATATACTTATAATACCAATATTAAAACCAAACAAACAACCTTAATAGCCTAGCTTTTTTCAGACCTATATAATTTTTTTCTACAATATCCAAAATATATGAAAAATTCCTCCAGATACTTCCATTACTAAACATACACAATTAGCTCAAAGAACGATCTCCCCATATTCAAATAAAAGATAAAATAGAAGTTGCCAAAATAAAAATTCGTCCTTACTGTTAAGAGGTGGTCTTTGTGGTTTCTCTTGGTATTTGAAATGAGTACTTCGTCTTAATTTAGATGGTTCTTTCTCTAAAGTTACATAGTTTATAAGATATAAATCTAAGGAAAACGATGCAAATGTTTCGTTACTTTCAGATGTATTTCTTAAATCACGGAACCTTTTAAAATTTCAGTTGTAAAATGTGCAGAAAAAAAAGAAAAATGGTGTTATTTTTTATTTATTTATTTTTTTATAGGATATATATATATATATATATTATTATATATATATATATATGATATAATATATATAATATATTATATTATATAATATAAATATATATATATTAATTATATATATATATATATATTATATATAATATTAATATTTATATATATTTTTATAGGGAACGTACCAAATAATTACGAAAATTTTCAAAAATTTAGTGCCGAAGTTGACATATTATTTAATTATTTATAGTATAAATAATGTCAAAGCTTGACTTCGGTCATTTGAAACTCTTCTAGTAATATATTATTGAAATTACTTTTAATACGGAGGAATAAATTTAATGAAACAAGCCAATAAGCTATAAAACATATTTAATTATTTAGTATATAATTATTAAATATATGATTTAGGTAAAAATCATATACGAAACTTGATGTTGAAAAAATTAGTCGTCATCTTCTATTTACAGCTTTTAATGTTAATAGCAAGACATTCACAGGAAAATAATTTCATTTGATAATTTTGTCACTTAAATCTTATTTTAACATAAGCAAAGTTCCTTTCTTACACCAGCTTTATATATCATTACATGTTAACATAGCAATACCATGCCTCTATTATTTACCCAACATAACCAGTACATATATCCACACTAAAAACACAATAAACTAACATAGCCTAACATTATATTACCTAAACTATCTATCCTAGCATAATGTAACATAACCTAAGCGTACCTAGCCTGAACATAGTCTATCCTAACTTAGCAAACATACCCTAACATAACATAACATAACCGTATCTAGCCTTAACCTTACCTGACCTAACATAGCCTATCCTTGCTTAACTTATTCTTACTTAACCTAACTAAAACCTATCATAACCTAACATGAAATAATTTAACCTATTATTATATGTTAACAACAGAACTACCTAACTAAATAAACATTAACAAACCTATCTTATTTAATTATCTGCAAACCTGACCCTACCTAACAATATACAAAAATTCCTATCAATATCTACTAAAACCTAACAATACCTAACAAAAACTTAACATAACCTAAAATTAATGTTTGACCTTACCGATAAAATGCTTAATACCTATTCTACCTAGCATACCTAATATGACATCACTTACCCTAATCAAACTTTTACATAAGCTATTATGTCTAACGTACTGATCCACAAATAAATGTTAACACTAAAAAAAGTTCCTTGCCTATCAGCGGTAGCTATCCTGAAATTACCTAGCAAAACCTAACCTAACATACCCTTACTTAACAATATCTGTCAAACTAATATTGCTTGTTATGTATTCAACCTATCAATTACTGTTATCATAACACTATAGAGTCTAACTTAATATCATCATTTATAGCTTTAGCATAACCCTCAAAGGTTACATGTCTAGCTTAAGAAATACCCAACCAAAATTTACCTAACTATCAATATCTGTCAGACTAACATCGTTTAAAAAAAAAAAAATCTTTTAACTATCAATTCTGTTAACACAATAATACCTGCCCTAATCTAGCTTCTGCACAACCTCTGTCACCATATCGATATTTAATCTATCGCTCTAATGTTTACATAGTGTAAACATATCCCTATGAAAAGCATTAAAACGGATCCTTATGTAACTGATGCTGTTATACCATGTACAGACGTCATTTTTATTGCAAAATTTGATCTAACTCAACTTATTATATTTTATGCTAACCTAACATAGAAATATCTAGCAAAACTTACAAGATGACAAAACTTAACATAACCTAACCTACATGTTCTATTGAAAACCATGATAATTTCCTAACATTATCATAGTTCCCGCTTATCATAAGGTAATAAGAACAAAATTTGGCATAACCTAACAAACCTAACCTAACATATCTTTACCTAACCTCTTGTAATCCTACTTTTTTATCATATCAATTAATGTTTACATAGCAATATCTAAAAAACTTTAACATAACCGAACGAAAATTAACTTAAACTATAAATAACTGCCAACGTTTCTCAAGTTCCTTACATATCAATACTGTTAACATAGCACTACATCTCCTAATTTAGCAAAATAACAACATGTATACCTTAACACATCATAACTTAGCAAAACTGAACATATCTAGCATACTGAACTACGAAGAAATGCTAACATTAACAAAGTTCCCAAACTTTCAAAGGCAGTTAACCTAACATTACCTAACAAAACTTAACCTAACATTTTCTTACCTAACAATATCAGTCAAACTATGATCACCTACAAAATATGTAACATCAATTACTGTTGACATAACATAGTCTAACATGCTATCGTAATTTAACCTAACTTTAACACACACACACCCTTTAAAGTATCTTGTATACTTTGACAAATTTTCTTACATATCAGTAGCTAAGATCTTAACCCATACTTAACAATATACAAAATTCCTAACCTATCAATATTTACTAATCTAACAATACCTAACAAAAACTTACCTTAACCTAGCCAAAAAAATGCTATCATAACCTATCCTATCAATAGCTGCTAACCTAGCCCACACCTTACAATATACAAAATTACTAAACTAACACGTATCTTCTAAATTAATAATACCTAACACACGTGAGAAATGCGCATAGAAAACGGGAGATCGTAAGAAAAGAACATACTTAAAACAATCCAGCCCTAAATAACAGAGAATGAGCGCAAACGAAGAGGCCAAATGATACAACATACAATATACAAAATTACTAAACTAACACGTATCTTCTAAATTAATAATACCTAACAAAAATCTAATATAACCTAAAATTAACTTAACCTAACCTAATAAATGCTGCCATAGCATATCATAACCTAACATAAAATCAGCTACCCTAACCAAACTTTTACATAAACTACCCTGTCTAACCTACTGATCTAGGAATAAATGATAACATTAGCATAGTTCGCTACCTACATGTGGTAGTTATCTTAACAATATCTGTCAAGTTAATATTACTTATTATGAATTTAACCTATCAATTACTGTTCACATAACATTGCAGTCTAACATATCATCATCATTTAGCCTTACTTTTGCATAGCCCTTCAAAGATTACATGTCTAGCCTAATTATCTATTTTTCCCCTTCAAAACAAACTAACTATCAATATTTGTCTGACTAGCATCTTTTAAAAATACTTTAAACTATAAACTACTCTTAACATAAAAATACCTTACCCAACTAAGCCTCTTCACAACCTCTGTAATCATATCATGTTAATCTAACATTATCAATCAATAATTTAACTTAACTACCAGTACTAACCTAAACCATTCTCCTAGCTTAATAACACCTGGCAACACATTTGACATAACAACTCTTAACACCGTCTTTTTCAATAGCATAAATCCTTATGCAAATGCCTATTTTACTATTAAATTACCCTGATCCATATATTATTTATTAATATATTTAAAAAGTTAGAATGTTATAGGCGTTAGTAATTATATATATATATAGTATATATATAAATAATATATATATATATATTATATATATAATATATATATATATATATATATATATATATATATATACTATAATATATATTAAAGAGAAATATATATATATGTGATTATATATATATATATATATATATATATATATATATATATATATATATATATATATATAGAATATTATATATATATTATATGTTATATATATATATATATATATATATATATATATATAGGCACTACTCTTTTAAAAGGATGTTACATAAAAAGACATGATATCGAAATATCGCCGAACGCTACGCGTGGGACCCTGCCAGTTTCACGTGGTAGCTAAAACTCCAATAGAAGGAGCGCCAGAGTTGTTACCACAAGTTGCCTTTTTTTATCATGTTATTTTTTATACGTTAATTTTTTTTAAGGGGCTCTAGCCGACGGTGACCCCCGTCGTCCCCCGCTGAGGCCGAGAGACCCTGTCTCTTTCCATCTTTGCGATTTAATCCTTGGGTATTCCTTTAGTTAAAAAAAAAAACCTTATCTGGCAACTTTGGAACGCTTCTATTGCCTTGAAATAATCGAAAAAAAATTGATTATATCGTTCGTTCAATATATATCGGTTACATTTTAGTAGTTATTAAAATTTTTAGCAACTTTAATGTTTCTTCAAAAGTCTGATCCTTGTTCCTTTTTCCATAATGTAGTTAAAAGAATCAAGAGCTCCCTTTCCTGCAGAATAGAATCTTCTCAACAATATTAAACTTCCAAGTTCAGATTTTGAGTCTGAAGACGTTAAAATGGGATAAACATAGTCTTTTAATGCAACTCAATACTCAGTAGCTTTTTAATTCGTAGTTAATTGGAAGCATTTAACGATCTTCTCTTCACCTCACAAACATCATACGTTCCTTCAATTATGGTGGTCATCCT
>JABUQX010100271.1:0-7500 GCA_015478945.1 Trachelipus rathkii
TCATCTGATGACTCATCTTGTTCACTTAGATCATAAGCCGCCCACTGTGTCAGCAGCAAGCTCTCTCCGCAAAGGATGGAGGATCCGCACCCGTAGGTGCGACCCCCCCCGAATGAAAATATATATACTATAAGTCATTCATTTTTATTTCATACTTAAACATTTCAAAGAATTTCTTTTCAAATATACTATGAGTCATTCATTTTTATTTCATACTTAAACATTTTTTATTAAAAACATTTTCGCGAACCTAAAACTGTAACTCATTACAGACCTATTATTTAACACATATATTTATTAACATTATTTTTACTTAATACTTTTTAATTTATAAATTTTTAAAAATTGTATGTAAGAAGAAAAAAACCAGAGTGTCTGATAAATAAACATTTTATTTTACTACAACTGTACGAAATTTTATTAAAAACATTAACATTACATAACTTAAAGCAGTAAATCAGTAAATCAATAGAGGTGTTACCTAACACCTAGGGGGATTAGTAGGCTTTTGTTTTACTGCTTTACTGCTTTAACTCATGTTTTACTGCTTTAACTCATGTTTTACTGCTTTAACTTATATGTTTTACTGCTTTAACTCACATATTTATTAGCATTACATACCTTAAAGCGGTAAATCAGTAAATCAATAGAGGTGTTACCTAACACCTAGGGGGATTAGTATGCTTTTGTTTTACTGCTTTACTGCTTTAACTCATGTTTTACTGCTTTAACTCATGTTTTACTGCTTTAACTCATGTTTTACTGCTTTAACTTATAAGTTTTACTGCTTTAACTCACATATTTATTAGCATTACATACCTTAAAGCGGTAAATCAGTAAATCAATAGAGGTGTTACCTAACACCTAGGGGGATTAGTATGCTTTTGTTTAATAACTCATGTTTAACTCATGTTTTACTGTTTTTAACTCATGTTTTACTGTTTTAACTTATATGTTTTACTGTTTAACTCATATATTTATTAACGTTACATACCTTAAAGCAGTAAATCAGTAAATCAATAGAGGTGTTACCTAACACCAAGGGGGGATTAGTATGCTTTTGTTTTACTGTTTTACTGCTTTAACTCATTCATGTTTAACTCATATCTTACTGCTTTAACCTCATGCTTTACTGCTTAACTCTTCTCTGGCACGCTTTAACTCACATGTTTTACTGCTTTAACTCATATATTTATTAACATTATGTTTTTTATTTTGTTTTAATACTTTTTATTATTATTATTTTTATTATTATTTTTATTATTTTTATTATTTTATTTTTTATTTTACTTAGTGTTATTTACTTCATGCCTATTGTTATTATTATTTAGAACACACATACACACACACACACACACACACCACACACTTACACTTATACACACATTCACTATGACACTTATACACAACATTCACCATGACATTCTACATTTTACTTCTTACACATGGGTCACACAACACACAACACACACACACTTGCACTTATACACACATTCACTATGATACTCTACACACACACCACTATGGCACCCTCTACTTATCCATAGACAATACATTTACACTTACACTCACACACAGATTTACTTACACTCACACAGATTTACTTACACTCACACACAGATTTACTTACACACACAGATTTACTTACACTCGCACACAGATTTACACACACACACACACACACACACACACACACACACACACCCACGCACACTCACTTACACATATAACGTATAATTTATTAAAACATTTTATGTTTTAATTAAACATGTACATTTATATTACTCATTCAAATATAACTAAAATTATTTCAAAGTTTCTTAAAACTTCTATAATAAATCAATCATTATCTTTGAACAAAGAATTTATTATTAACTGTTAATACTTTTTGTTTATAAATTTTATAACTATCAAGTTTTAAAATAACTTTTACTAAAATTTTATGAAATTTTATTAAAAACATATATTTTACGTACCTTAAAGCAATAAATCAGTAAATCAGTAAGGTCAGCCCCTAGCACCCCTCTACACCAAGCTATGCCACGTTTTGTTCTATTGACTTACTGCTTTACATCATCTTTAGCCATGTAATAAGTATAAAAATAACAAAATAAGTTCTTCTCTGCTAACATAACATGTATTTTATTAAAATCATTCTAAGTTTTTATTTAAAAATAACAATTATTCACTTACATTTATATTATCCCTTGATGTTAACTAAAAATATTTCAAAGTTTTTTTAAATTATTATTATTATTATTATTATTATCTATGTACATTGACAATCCATCACGAGAAAACACAAACCCGCACTCCCTACAGATACGAAACTGACCTCTGTAAAATGTGTTGAAATAAATACTTTAGGCCTAAATTTAGGTTCCTTTTTGTATCCCGGGGTGATTTAAGCCTAATTCCAGGTCAAAATATATTTCAAACTGACCTTTTTCTGTAAAATGGGGTGCAATATTAGGCCTAAATTTAGGCCTAAATTTAGGATAAGCTTTTTTGTACCGCTAATTTATTCCTAATTCCAGGTCAAAAGGTAATTCCAGTATATAAGAATCATTTCAGTACATATTTTTATAAATATATAAACTGAAACATGCTGGATCGGTAAGATCCTTTAAACAGGTAAGAAGGAAATGCTTCTTACTTGTGATTGGTCGGTAGTTTTCCCAGTTCAAGTTAACCACCAGGGCTCAGCATGAGCCTCACCCGCAAGCGCAGCCAACCCTGCACCTGCTGGTGCGTCCGTCGCGTCCCCGACCGCCGCGGCGTCCACGCAGGCGCAATATTTCCGCGTTCCGTCGCCGCGTGCGCCCGCAGGCGCAACATTTCCGCGCGAATGAAATATATATATATATATATATATATATATATATATATATATATATATATATATATATATATATATATATATATATATAACCGATCTTGTTTCACATCAGTATGTGGGGAACGTTACAGCCCCTTTGTTAATGTTCCACATACTGATGTGGAAACAAGATCGGATATATATATATATATATATATATATATATATATATATATATATATATATATATATATATATATATATATATATATATATATATATATATATATATATATATTGTGTGTGTGTGTGAGTGTAAGTGTCTATGGGTGAACGTAAGTGTCTATGTGTACGTGCGTATGTGTGAATAAGAGATATAGTGTATGTGTGTGTATAAGTGTAAGTGTCTTTGGTAAGTGTAACTGTTTATAAGATGAATCATCAATATAGGTGGTATCAAAGATGACGCAATCAAAGATGAGTCATCAAAGATGAAACACCAAAGCTGAGGTGCCAAAGCTAAGTTATTAAAGTTGAGGCATCAAAGCTGAGGCATCAAAAGCTGAGGGATCAAAGTTGAGGCATCAAAAGCTGAGGCATCAAAGTTGTGGCATCAAAACTGAGGCATCAAAGTTGAGGCATCAAAAGCTGAGGCATCAAAGTTGGGGCATCAAAATATCGAGTGGGTGGGTGCGTATGTGTAAGTGTGTGGGCATGTGTGTTCTAAATAATAATAACAATAGGCATGAAGAAAATAACACTAAGTATAATAATAAAATAAAATAAAATGTTTTAATAAATTATACGTTATATGCGTGTGAGTGTGTGTGTGTGTGTGTGTGTGTGTGTGTGTGTGTGTGTATGTGTGTTCTAAATAATAATAACAATAGGCATGAAGTATAATAATAAAATAAAAATAAAATGTTTTAATAAATTATACGTTATGTGTAAGTGTGTGTGTGTGTGTGCACGTGTGTGTGTGTGTGATGTGTGTTCTAAATAATAATAACAATAGGCATGAAGTAAATAACACTAACGGAGGGCGAGTACGCGGAAATATTGCGCCTGCGGGCGCACGCGGCGGGCGGGAACGCGGTCATAGCCACCTGTGGCGCACGCGCAGGTCGGGGTCGGCAAGATGCACCAGCGGGTGCGGGGTTGGCTGCCTTTGCGGGTGGGGCTCATGCTGAGCCCTGGTGGTTAGCTTATGAACTAGGGGAAAACTACTCCGACCAATCACAAGTAAGGAAAACATTTCCTTCTTACCTCTTAAATCTCACCGATCCAGCATGCTTCAGTTTGAAATATATTTATAAAAATAATAATAACAACAATGATTCTTGTCTATACTGGAATTACCTTTTGACCTGGTATTAGGAATAAATTAGCCCGTCTACAAAAAGGCTTATCCTAAATTTAGGCCTAAATTTAGGCCTAACGTAGTTATTGCACCACATTTTACAGAAAAAGGTCAGTTTGAAATATATTTTGACCTGGAATTATTAAATCACCTGATACAAAAGGATTATCCTAAATTTAGGCCAAAAGTATTTATTTCAACACATTTTAGCAGAGAGGCTGCTTGTATCTGTAAGGGAGGTGGGTTGTTGTTTTCTCGTATGGATTGTCAATGTACATAGATAATAATAATAATAAAGAACTGAATTATTTAAAAACTTTGAAATATTTTTAGTTAACATCAAGAGTGAATAATATAAATGTAAGTGATTAATTGTTATTTTTAAATAAAACTTAGAATGATTTTAATAAAATACATGTTATGTTAGCAGAGAAGAACTTATTTTGTTATTTTTATACTTATTGCTGGCTAAAGATGGTGTAAAGCAGTAAGTCAATAGAACAAACGTGGAAAGCTTGGTGTAGAGGGGTGCTAGGGCTGACCCTTACTGATTTACTGATTTATTACTTTAAGGTATGTAAAATATGTTTTTAATAAAATTTCATAAAATTTTAGTAAAGGTATTTTAAACTTGATAGTTATAAATTTATAAACAAAAAGTATTAACAGTTAATAATAAATTCTTTGTTCAAAGATAATGATTGATTTATTATAGAAGTTTTAAGAAACTTTGAAATAATTTTAGTTATATTTGAATGAGTAATATAAATGTACGTGTTTAATTAAAACATAAAATGTTTTAATAAATTATACGTTATATGTGTAAGTGTGTGTGTGTGTGTGTGTGTGTGTGTGTGTGTGTGTGTGTGTGTGTGTAAATCGGTGTGCGAGTGTAAGTAAATCTGTGTGTGTAAGTATATCTGTGTGTGGGTGTGTGTGTGTGAGTGGGGTAAATCTCGTGTGTGAGTGTAAGTGTAAATAAGTGTCTATGGATAAATGAAAGTGCCATGAATGTGTGTATAAGTATCATAGTGAATGTGTATATGTAAGTGTGTGTGTGTGTGTGTGTGTGTGTGTGTGTGTGTGTGACCGCATGTGTATAAGTGTAAATGTAAGTGTCATAGTGAATGTGTGTATAAGTGTCATAGTGAATGTGTGTCTAAGTGTAAGTGTGTGTGTGTGTGTGTGTGTGTGTGTGTGTGTGTGTGTGTGTGTGAGTGTGTGTATGTGTGTTCTAAATAATAATAACAATAGGCATGAAGAAAATAACACTAGGTATAATAAAAATAAAAAAGTAAAATAATAAAAATAATAAAAATAATAATAAAATAATAATAAAAAGTATTAAACAAAATAAAAACATAATGATAATAATATATGAGTTAAAGCAGTAAAACATGTGAGTTAAAGCAGTAAAGCAGAGAGTTAAAGCAGTAAAGCAGAGAGTTAAAGCAGTAAACATGAGTTAAAGAGTAAACATGAGTTAAAGCAGTAAAGCAATAAAACAAAAGCATACTAATCCCCCCTTGGTGTTAGGTAACACCTCTATTGATTTACTGATTTACTGCTTTAAGGTATGTAACGTTAATAAATATATGAGTTAAAGCAGTAAACATATGTTAAAGCAGTAAAACATGAGTTGTAAAGCAGTAAAACATGAGTTAAAGCAGCAAAGCAGTAAACAAAAGCATACTAATCCCTAGGTGTTAGGTAACACTTATTTGATTTACTGATTTACCGCTTTAAGGTATGTAATGCTAATAAATATAAAGCAGTAAAACTTATAAGTTAAAGCAGTAAACACATGAGTTAAAGCAGTAAAGACATGAGTTAAAGCAGTGAAATAAACATGAGTTAAAGCAGTAAAGCAGTAAAACAAAAGCATACTAATCCCCTAGGTGTTAGGTAACACCTCTATTGATTTACTGATTTACCGCTTTAAGGTATGTAATGCTAATAAATATGTGAGTTAAAGCAGTAAAACTTATAAGTTAAAGCAGTAAAACATGAGTTAAAGCAGTAAAACATGAGTTAAAGCAGTAAAGCAGTAAAACAAAAGCCTACTAATCCCCTAGGTGTTAGGTAACACCTCTATTGATTTACTGATTTACTGCTTTAAGTTATGTAATGTTAATGTTTTTAATAAAATTTCGTACAGTTGTAGTAAAATAAAATGTTTATTTATCAGACACTCTGTTTTTTTCTTCTTACATACAATTTTTAAAAATTTATAAATTAAAAAGTATTAAGTAAAAAGTATTAAGTAAAAATAATGTTAATAAATATATGTGTTAAATAATAGGTCTGTAATGAGTTACAGTTTTAGGTTCGCGAAAATGTTTTTAATAAAAAATGTTTAAGTATGAAATAAAAATGAATGACTCATAGTATATTTGAAAAGAAATTCTTTGAAATGTTTAAGTATGAAATAAAAATGAATGACTTATAGTATATATATTTTTCATTCGCTCGGGGGGTCGCACCTACGGGTGCGGATCCTCCATCCTTTGCGGAGAGGGGGCTTGCTGCGGCCTGGTGGGCGGCTTATGATCTAGAGGTAGACAAAAGATGAGTCATCAAAGATGAATCATCAATATAGATGGTATCAAAGATGAGGCAACAAAATTGAGCTTCGAGTGTGTGAGTGTAAGTGAACCTGTTAGCACAGATCCCTACCAGAGGCTAGGCATCAGTTACCTGGATGAGCTCAAGGCTGGGTGGAGGCTAGGTGCAGGTGTAGGATAGGTGTATGCTGGGTGTAGGCTAGGTGTAGGTGTACGCTAGGTGAAGGCTAGGTGTAGGTGTAGCTAGTGCTGGGGTGTAGGTGTAGGTTAGGTTAGGTTAGGTTACGTTAGGTTAGGTTAGGATATAGGTTAGTTAGTTAGTTATGGTATCCCGCAAGGTCAAGGTCGAACATCACGACCAAACGTTAAGATATCAAAAGTATATTATATTCGTAAAGGAAGGACAAAAATTACCGTGGGCAAAATCGATCCATGGTGTTTGTCAAGGGTGTATGTGCGTGCGTACGCGCACGTAGATGATCGAAATATTCGCAAAAATAGGGCTGTCTGTAAATGAAGGACAGAATGAAAAACAAAAATGACCCATATATATATATATATATATATATATATATATATATATATATATATATATATATATATATATATATATATATATATATATATATATATAGATTATATATATACATATAGATATATACAAATATGCTATATATATATATACTGTCTCTCTGAAAAAAAAAAAAAAATCATATAGAAATATATATATATATATATATATATATATATATATATAT
>JABUQX010100271.1:12500-42500 GCA_015478945.1 Trachelipus rathkii
CTCATTTAGTGTGACTGTGGATGGTGCTCCAAATGATGCGTTAAATAGAAAATCGGTCATTGCTAGAAATAATTTCTCACAATCTTAATCTGGAAGATAATCCCTAAGCGGTTTCCAGCTCAGGGATTTCAACTCATGTTTGCAACCTACTATACAGTACAAAAAGATATTCTTTATTTTTCAGGAAACAGAATATACTTTTTATAAACAGTTTAGAATCATCGAGTCTTGCTAAATAGCGTGATTTTTTGAATTATGTAGGTATAATGCTGATTTCTTTTGTGTAAATGAGAATGGTAAACCAACTCGTAAATTTTCACCTGAAAATGTTGCTTAATTGTATTTTTGTTTAATAATATCTAAACCAGTAATCTGGTTCACTAAACTAAATTTAATTCAATGTTCAACGGACTTAAATAGCTAACGAAGTACGTTGTTCTATGTGTGAGATATACTTTTCATTGAAAAACCCACGTTATATAAATAGCCAAATTTTTTTCCCAAAAACTAAATTTTCATCTTATTTCAAAACTAGATAAATTTTGTATTTATGCACATCTTAACACTATAACAGGATCATGTCCCTTTGGAATAATAATTCTTGTATTCCCAAGATACCATCTGGTGGTTCTAAACCTGTAAAGGCCCACCCAAAGAGATACGCTTAAACTGCAAAAAGGAAAATAATGATTGATGTAAATGATATTTAAGAAAAGTCCTTTCTACAATACGAATTCAAACCTTGTGCGTATTTTAACTATAATATTTTACTATTGATGTCTTTTTCTCTAATTTAATAATGCCAATTTTGATTTATGAAGTTGAAGGGCACATGATTCAAGTGATTCTAACTCCATTTAATATCTTTTAATTGTATTAGAAATAAGAGTAGCTTATACTTCCCATTAAAGGTGGTTCTTCAATTTTCTAAACCCTATATAGCATGTAGGTATTTAATTAATATTATCTATTTATTAGGTTTTTCAGAGTTACTACTCATACTAAACACTAATGATTATAACATTGAAAAAGTGTGTCTAAAGGTTCGTTTAACAATGTTGTGTATTTTTATTTCCTATTCTGTCCATCACATTGTAGTTATAATCACTATTCTTTTTCTGAGGTTTGCATATCCATACAATACCTAGTTACTACATTCTGCAGAAAATTTAAATCCCCAAAAAGCATGCTGAAGAATATGTATCTAGACCCATGTAAGTCTTAATCACTTTATCTTTACCCTTTAAGCTTGATTTTAACTGGGACAGCAGGATAAAATAGCTTTTTATTACTCACTTTTGTCTGAAAGGTTTTTGCTTCATTACTTCCTGATGCTTTTGGCTCTAACTTTCTTATCTTCTATCTTCTAATGTTCACCAGTGGATGCTGACTGAGGAGGGGTGTTTGAACCATCATTGCGCTTATCTTTGATATAAACTAGGTACTATCTATTTTATCTCTATGCAGAAATTGTTAGATGTTGACACTTACATTACATCTTTTCACATCTTTCTTGCGTCTTTTACAACATTAACTAACTAAAGTGGATTTGAATCAGACACTTAAAGCAGTAATTTAGTGCTTTAATGACGCTGTTGTTATTTCATCTTGGATCTTGTATTTTTCTGAATTGTTGGCATATTTATTTATATACTGTTTGAATTGTGACTTGTTTATACAGAAATATTAATTAAATGTGAATATGTATTATTATTATAAATTACTAATCTTAGAAGGATGGAGAAGAATCGTTTTCAATTGTATTACTTATATGTCATTAAGTATATTGTATCATATTAATTATTAACATTTTATATTGGTATTAGTTTTACTGATTTGTTAATGATTATTTTCTTTATATAATAAAGTGACTTACCTATGTTCAAACTTCTGTAATTGTTGATTAGCTGTATACGGTTTAGATAGTGGAAACCAAATGCCAAGCTTTCATCCAAATAAGGTATGTATTCGAATGATCCTGCTTCTTTTTCAACAAAACTTTGTAAACTGAGTTACTAAAATTTTAAACCTTTCATTTTCTTGCAATACATGACTATCAACTTTATTTCGATCCATGTATCAACGCGTGCTAGTGTATGGGATAGTTGGTTAAAACTATTCTAAAGATAATGAAGCACCATAGTAATAGAATTCGAATTCATTCAATGATGAGAGCAAGTAAAGTGATCCCATGACAATATAATTTAAATCAAGATAGTCTCCCAATACCCCGAAAAAATGTCTAGCCTATAGCTTCAGCCATCTTAATTCTTAACAATTTACATTCCAAGTTTAAACCTTTTCAGAGTATGTGGCGTATTGAGCAATAACGTGTTGTTGCAAGAGTGTCTCGATATCGTGTCTTCCCAGGAGGTATTGCTGATGGTTCTCCCGTGCCATTTAACCCCAATAAGGCCTGTAGCAAAACGTTGTATTACCCCATCAAAGAATCTGTGTGAGAGTGTGCATAGGTAAAAAGAGCTGATAATCTATAGCTGAGTCAACCGGCGGTGCTGTAAGACCCTCTCATGCGAAGTGTGGAGCGTGCGATCCCGCCCTACAACAGCGCCTAGCGTATAGTTAACAAGTGGGTGCTGTGAGTGAAAACGCCTCTAGGTAGGGTTCAATCCCTTCAAAGATGCGTAGAGTGAGGCATTGTTTACAGAGAGTCCTCTGCTTATTGTTACAAGTATTCAAGGCTACGTTGTCCTCCCCTCTATATTGGTTTTAAAAATAGAAATTAAAACCTTATAATTGACGGCTCAGGGGGGAATGATCTACCGCAGCTTGTTGTAGTGATCCTTCCAAGCTAAATATCACACAGCGTTCCACTACTACAGGAAGAGGATTTTCTTATTGTAGAAATACTCTCACATCTCGGCACACCCCTACGTCTTCGTGTTTTGTGAAGAAAATATTGTACTACTAGTGTAAGAGAGCTGGTAAGACTACTGAATATATAGAACCTCAGTACCTAATACTAATTATATTTTGCGTCTTCTGAGTGTAGGAAAAAGATAGGTGGAACAGCCCTCATTGCCTACAAAAAGAAGGATATGTTGACAGCATGTGTGTGTGAAGTATCGTAATACTTGAAAGGAATTGGATTATATCATAAAGGTGGTTGGAAAAGTTAGTTCAAATTGTATGTAGTGAATATGAAGTGGCTTATGTTCCTAAAATATTTAGTATGTATCCATGGAATTGCTAACTTATAGGTTGAACAGACAAATCTAAAATTCTAGTTCCCCTTATTTTTTTTACCATAGAAGTGATTAGGTAATATGACCTTGTTAAAATATTTATATGTTTCACTTTTTCTATCAGCATCCTAGCAGAATCAAAGACAAAGAGATGTGAGTGACTTATTTTTGCTATGATTATACAGCAGTAGACCGGATAATACTCACTATTACTGTAACGAATTTTAGTGAGAGGCTATGACGAGATATGAGTATATACTGAAGACACAGAATCCTGAATGTTGAGAAGATCTAAAGATGAATCTTAGAATGGAACATCGATCATAAGAAGATGTAATATTCATGTATTTTTAAAATCTAGAGTCATTTTTATGAGTAAGAGTCGAATGCCCCTCTAATCTAAAGTAAAATTAACCCTACATATAGGTACTGTGAGAAATCTTATGAAATGGAATGAGGAAGGCCAGCGTATCGCCGGTGTATTTCTATCTGCGGCGGGAAAGTGCCGCATATAAAACCCCAGGGAGTACAACCGCCCCTCCAGACCTAAGTGAGATTACACCGCGTACGAAGTAGAGGATAATTATTTAAGGAGAATATCCTAAACCCATCTAGGGATTTTAACTGATAGTATACATTAAGGAAACGAGAGTTTGAGAGAAGCACAAAATTGGCTAAAAGTAAAGAAGTAATGAGAATTGCATAAGATGGAAATCTGAACAGTGAGGATCAATTGATCGAATTTGAATGAAAGCAACCCATCATGTGACTAAAATAGCGAGTCAGATAATCCCACTCTTCTATGAAGAATATTAGAGTAGGAGAAAGTGGTCATGCCATTATACTCTCTCTTGCCCTTAATCAACCAAGTATAACATGATTAACGATAAGTCAAACCCTCCATGGTGAACCCAGATGAATGGCCATATGCTTAAAATTTGAAGTATGCAACGACTCTGAACCAAGGTAGCAAACTCTCCGTGCCCTGAGATATACCCATCCTGTACAGTCTGTCTTAAATCTCAACAACACGATAGTATTAAACGAATGAGGACTAAAGACCGGTGTGAGTGCGAATAATAGGAGTAATAGTGGCCAATACCCATCTATAATTCTTCGTTCGGATCGTGGATCTCGACTATTCGCTTCCTTTTGTCTTATGTGAGTTAATTACATTCCATCTAGAAAAAAAAAACTGCATTTAATGAGGCGAAGAAAAAAGAAGAGAAGAAAACGTTATGTGATACTACATTGGAGAAGCCGACCATTACATTTCATGATCATATTTATTATGAGCTATCAATAAATCCGTTAAGGAACCACGGAGATCCACAAATAGTCACAAAGCGATAGGGCAAGGGAATCAGCGTGAAGAAAAGAGTATTTAAAAAGAGCAGATAGAGACCAATAAAGGAGGCCACCAATAAATAGTGATTTTC
The DNA here is from genome assembly GCA_015478945.1 of Trachelipus rathkii. Taxonomy (NCBI): domain Eukaryota; kingdom Metazoa; phylum Arthropoda; class Malacostraca; order Isopoda; family Trachelipodidae; genus Trachelipus; species Trachelipus rathkii. Next base: position 17,143 of record JABUQX010100271.1, read on the forward strand.
TTACGAGCAACGAGGGGAGTAATTTGAATTCCCTAAAGAACGACCCGAAATGGGCAGGGAAAGGTCTATACAGAGAGTGATCACAAACAATGTTATTATAAGCCTTCATAATATTACGCTAAATGACCAGAAAGATATAATAGCTCTGTATATATTCTTTTTATTTTACTTTTCTAAGAACACCTCTAAATGTGTTTTCTTAAAATGCTTCCTGCCAGCCTAAGAAAATATCCTTTTTATTTTAAATAGCCTGATCCATGAAAACTTCAAAAGAAAAACCGCTCTATGGGTAATATGAAAGTCACACCAAAGCGGAAAGAGAACTGAAATGCCCATGAGGGGCATCCTGTAAACCCCGTGTGGAGTTGAAACCCATACACGGGATGGCCCTCCAACAGCGCGAAGAGTAGGTGCTGCCCGCAGAAAGGCACGAGCACCTCATACTGTGCCAGGGGGCACCGTGATCATACCGAGACGGTTCCGCACAATCCCTTACACATACATAATTCGAAGGTCGGTCCATAAAGACAAGAAGGATAAAAGACAGGTGATATTGAAACCAACATTTCCTCGTAACCGCACATCCACAATGCGAATTGATTGGAAACCTACAGGTTCAGTGAGCTCCCCCTGACTACCAACTGATAATGACCCAGCTTAAATTTTTCTGAGTCTCTATTTGATGAACAAGAGTTCGCGAGGCTGTGTTAACAAGAGGGAGAAGCGCTGGGGACAATGTGTGTATGTGATATATATTACACTTAAGTAAGTAATAGCAAGGAATGCCATCGTTATATGAACGTATAAAGAGACCAAAAGGCCAAGCAAGCCGCACCCCGCCAATAACCCCGTAAGAATACAAGGCCCCAGACAGCTCCTACGGACAATGAGTGTCCTATAGATTGACTTAAGACGAGGAACTACCGGTCGCTAAGAGTGTACTTAAGTATATAATAAACGCAAAATGGATATTACAAGTTCGCAATAAAGATTGTCGACTACCATAATAAATAGTACCAAAGAATTAATATTATACAACATTTATAACAAAAAGTGGGCACAAACAAGGGCGATAGTTGAACTTCAAAATTAAAAAGCAATAGGGGAAAACACACCTAAGAAGATGCATTTAAATTGTTACCCATATGTTTGAGACGATTACTGTGAATGTCTCTTGAGCTCCTAAATTGATAATAGTATACACCCTAAGATTATACGATGGGAGGAATAGGTGGAGAAACATGCGACAGGAATATAAAAGGGGAAAACAGGAATGAAGAAGTAAGAGAGATAGATTGAAATGGGTAAGAAATGTGTAGAGGGAATCGTAAAAAGGATAAAGGCCTGAATAGTTAATCTCGTAGGCCAATATACCTTGACCCCCAAGCTTGATAAAATCCCGTATAATGACATACAGTAAGGTCTTGACTGGCCCATGTAAAAGCTGCTAAAACGTTTTAGACGCCTCTTGAAACCTCATAAGAGTATGTTTACTTTATAAAATTCTCATTGTGAAGTTTATAAAGCAGTGTTTTATGTATATATATATAACCCAGAAAATGTGAGAGGCTCTACATCAGCCCCACACCCAAGAGATCGCTTATATTATAAAAATACACACTAAGCAATACTATATACCCTTATATACTAGTAACACCCTCATAAATTGATTATAGAACAAGCAGGCAAACATCAATTAGCTTGAAGCACGATTAAAAAACTTAGTTTAAAGTTATTAGCAGACAGTGTCCAACTGAGAAAATAAGAGAATCCAGAAGAAGTAAAAAACAACGCACTAGAACCTGAAACCCCAGTTTTTGTCGCTAAAAGAGCCCACCATAATATCCCCCGTAAGAATGTTAACATAGAAGAGATAAGACGACTAAAGTGATTAATAAAACTAGAGAATAGATCTAAAGACAGATAATCTTATGAGCACATTATAAAGCTGAGATATCGCACGGATGTTGGTATTTGGGTAATTAAACATCACTCTAAGTTGACTTTAAATACATAGAATTAGTGAATACATGTTCTAAAATGTAGATAAGTGGTGAGAAGTGTGTGGAATTAAGTAGAGAAACATGTATTTGAACTTAAAGCGTAAGAAAACAAATTGTGAAGTTAAAGACAGAGTTTCTTATTAATAGACATGAAAAAAGATGTAAATCGCAGGAGAATAAATAAAATGCAGATAAAAAACAGAAAGAGAGATAACATACAAATGAGATTCCCATTCAAATATATTAGTTTTAATTTTTAACTAGAGTTTACTGAACGTATAATTCTGTGGTAGTAGTAATATGAGTTTTCAGAATTATATTAAAAGTTTGGACATAAGAGAGACAATATGTAGAAAGAAATAGATAGAAAGAAATTTGTTTTGTTTTTATGATCATCATTTTTAAAAAGTAAAATCAAAGTTAAACCTATTATTTATGATCTCACTCTCATAATGAATTATAAAATTATGAATGGTGTCTGTAGAATGTCATCGTATTACTAGCCGTTTATTTTCATTGAGATGTCGAACGCGCATAAAGTTTTAATAAAAATGTTATATTATAAAAACTAAAAAATGATATGTATGTGATGCGTTGCAGAAAGATTGAACACCCCGAGGGGAGAGTTAGAACCATAAGAGGGTTGGTGCTTGATGACTGTTTATAGGCGTTGCAGGGAGATGAATTAAGTATTCTTAAATGTAAGTGGAAAAGTGTCTTGATAGAGTGAGAGATGTAAGTGTCATTAGTGAGATTAGTGTGTGGATCTTGTTTATAAGGTTAGAGTATTGGAGGTAGTTGATAGTGTGTGGGGTGGATGTGTTGTGTTCAGTCTATCCGTGCTATATCACAGATCTGTAAAATGTAAGAGTAAGAGTCCTATAGGCCAGAAGTTTGTAATTATGTAGGAAAAAACCTGAAACATTTGCTGATGGAAATGTGTTTTATAATGGCCACCTGAGTGTAAAATGCAATCAGCGAAATGAAAAACCCCTATGATACTGTTGTATAAGGTAGATTGGTGTCTAAGCCTATCAGTTATTGAAATGTGTGATGTGTGGAGAGTGTGGACGTAGTTGTGATTAGTAAAGTGTTGTGGATGTTGTGTAGATGAGTGTTGAGTGCTTGGATGTGTAGTGTTGTGTGTGTGTGTTGTGCCGATAGTAATAGACTATGTGAGTACATACGAGGATGGAATATAGATTAGTATAGATCAGCATGTACAATGTACAGAGGTACTACATAGTTCACTCATGTTTACGCAACTAGTTCGCTACCCAAAGCTAGACGGCTATCGTTAACTCAGGATGAGCTCAAGCTCGAAGCTGAGATTAGAGAGTGCAGAGAGAATGTATATTGGATCCATAGCTCAGTGTAGCTGAACGCTAGTTAGGTCTAGTTAAAGGTCTAGGTTTAGTTAGGTTATAGTTAAGTAGTTATAGGTTTAAGTTAAGGATTAAGTGATATAGTTCCAGTTAGGCGGTGTAAGATATGCTATGTTGTAGTCTGAGCTGCTATCGACTAGGATCCAGTAAATGGTCAAAGGCCGAAATATCGATGGTTTCAACAAGAGAGTTAATATAGATATAACTATAGACCAGTCTTTCTCAAAGTGGGCAAAAGATTAGTAGTCAGATGATAAAATTAAGTATGAAGTAAGTAATAATATAATTAAATAAGTAGATATAGATATATATATAATAATATATAAAATAACTAATAGATAGAAATATATATATATATAGATAAAGAGTACCTATATATTGTATATATATTAGGATATAGTATATAGATTATATATAATGAGTATCTTGAAATAAGATAGAAATATATGTGATATATTAAATTAATAGATAGCTGACTCTGCTATAGACTCTCCTCTTCTCGTACTGACGATCGTCTCTCATCATCTCTCTCTTCTCATATCTCCACTCACTATCTACACTGCATCATCCTCCTCTCTCGATACTCTCACTCAGCATATATCTCCTTGATTTAATGTAACGATAATAGCCTAAAAAAGCAGGACTAGTATTGTGATAATTACGGACACTGATGAGACGAACCTAAGTTAAAATACCCAAAAATAAAACGTGAGTATGAATAATAACGCTACGAGTTACGCAAAATGATGAGAATATAAGTACAAATATTAAAAATAAGTACAAAAATATTCGCGAAATAATAAAGATAGATGGTAAGAGAGCAGCTATCAATTAGTAAGAAAGCTATAATTTATCAAAATATATATAAGATAAATTCCTATATAAAGGAACAGTTGAATTTATTTGATCCCCGAAATTCAAGAATGACATATATAAAACAGATTTAAAGCAAAAAACAATCACATAGGCACAGAGTCTAATCCACGAAGTGCTGATTGTTATCTGTGCGGGGAATTATCGCAAAGTGACGATGAGGTAGAGTCTGGTTTATAACCGAAAGTACAAGAAAAATCTGTGGAGAGATTATGAGAAACTCGAAATACTAAAGCACAAATGACTAGCAAGGACACATCAGAAACTATAGAATAAAAAAATGGCCACAATCCAAAAATAAAAGATAAAAATATGCACCGAGAAAGAGAAGTGAGAATATTTTCAAACGTAAATACCGATTTAGAAAAGTGAACTATTTCCAATTCTAATAATGACTTATGTTCAACTACATTTAAATAGACAGTACACAATTAATAAAATCGGTTCAAGATGAAAAAAAACAATCATACAGTGTGTCACCCTATTTATAACCTTAAAACCTAGAGTATGAAACTATAATGGCATCATTACATTCCATCTCTCATTGATAATATAAACTTAATATTTATTATGAGAGAGATAACTATATAATCTTGTAGCCTAGTATTAATTATTATATTTTGTATTACCTCGTTTCTAAAGCGTGTAGTTGTATTAAGCCATGTATTGAGCCAACTGAGATAATCTAATCATGGTGAAGGAATAGTAAGTAATATTATCAATACCTCTATCGGTAGTGAAGACCAATCTGTCCCACACATGGAAACCACCAAGGATGGCGTAATCAGATCTCACCACAAACCACCCGACCGCTCACGTCGGCGCTGAGTTGGCCAATGGAACATGGACGAAAACCCGCCGCCCTATGGGGGAGTAGGAAAAGCCCAGTCGGCCCGGAAAGCAATTGAATAAAGCGCCTATCTGTTTTGCAGATCGAATTGGTGCGTTCTTACGTACATTGTAGTAATAGTTTGTGGCAACCTCACCTAGTATACACTATAGCTTTCTTATATAACTAAACGATGTCTTGGAAATCCCTCCCTGCGTAAACCATGAGCCGTTTACGCATAGATGATTGCAACCAAGCAGACGTGCAAGAACTGTTAAAACGGGCGTTGTGGAAGAGGAGCCTGTGTACTTCTAACTTGACCTCAATGCTCTCCTTCTTACGGCAGTGCTACTCATTAGTCAGGGTCTCACTAGTAAGCTACGCGAGTCTATAGCGTATGGCAAGGCCTCATGACTTCGGTCACTACGGTGCTATTTTCTTATCGCAAATACTCTCGCAGTAACGAACTGTAAGATGGACGATGAAGCCCTATCTCTTTGTCTGAAATAGTATCCTTTCTTTTTGAATCACTTTCTCTAAATCCTCGGCTCAAAATCGTGACGGCTTCTATCATACTACTCGGCTACTTCATGCTACTCTCACTACCCAATATCCTCGTTCGTGCTCACACCTAAAATCTATATCTTCTCTATCTCATGCCGTATATCAAACCTTCCGTTATTCTCATCTCACCATAGTCTCTATAGTTGGCATCGCTTCTACTGTGTCTTTGAATAAAAGGCGGTTGAGTTTTGGAGAGCCTTCAATTATTGCTGGGAACTCATATATGGCTTATACTACTCATCTTCCTCATGCTCATACACTATTATCTAGATATGAAAGGAGTAAGGGATAGTGATGGTATAAATATTCAGAGTATAGGAATAAAGGTAAAGATAAAGAAGGTATAATGGTAGGAAGACGAAGTATAGGATATATAATATCAGCGAGGATTTAAGTAATAGGTATGAGGTTTAACCAAGTTGCACGAATCAGGAATAGGTTATTCATACGATATATATTAGTATAAGTAGATATCAAATCCGAACTACTGTTAGTAATAATATCATAAATATATAAATATAATATTAGTCATATATATATTAGTACATCATAATAGTAATGATCATATAGGTATAAGTATATGCGCCTATTGTCAAAATGATTAAATAGGTTGATTAATAACTAGCAGCGATATTAAGATATAATATAGTAAAATATTTTCATAATATAACCTGTAATATATTATAGTGTTATAGGCTAGGCGTAATACGTTTATATTACGTCTATGTATCAAGACCGAGGTGATATATATAATACTAGCTACACTTCCTAAAATTTAGTAAATTATAACTATAATATATGATAATATTTAAATAGAATACCTCTATTCATATACTAATAGAGAGAGTTGAGGAGGAACCAATGAATTCCGTTAATATAGGTAATACTATGTAAATTGGGACGAGAAGAGCCAGATAACAAACACGGACTACTAGTAAAGTTTTACTAAGTTGGCCTAACTCATATATGGAAAAAACGTTACTGCATATAACTTATTAATAAGAGCGCCTATAGAAGTGACCATATTAAATTTTAAGCGGTCGTATATATAATCTATCATACTAAAATATATCTACTTGTATGGAAGGCCGTAGGTAGGAGTATAAGGTGACCTATGACCAAGATTATATTAAATATCACAGTATACATTATATAGTCATTGATAGCGTGCATAGGCCTAGCCCGTACGTTGGTGACAGAAGAACTATACTGTGATAGTATCGGAGTATGATGATAGACATAAACGGTGACCCCACTGATTCAGTCTACATACTCTGTATAATAGCAGATAGAGTATAAAGAGTCAGAAAATAGTCTAAAGTAGAGGTTTAATAATTATAGAATATTAGATAACGCTATCCATACGGAAATAAACGGGATCAGAGATGGAGTAGTAGTGGTATATATACTATAGTATTTATAAACTGTCGAGGTGTAGAGCCGCATATAATTGTACGCATGTTATAGGCGAAAACATCAGGAAAGAGCTAGCCTTTAGCATATGAATAGGGGATACTAACTACTGAATTCGCGGATAAAACAGTTAAGTTGTGAAAATAAAACCATATAAATGAATCACCGCATGTTATATAATAGCAAATAGTTAAAAGCAGAGCTGATCGCGACTAGCGTACCACTCAGGTAAGAGGATCCATGTAGTAAGAGAAGAGTCCTTATAAGGTGGCGAGCAACCATTAGATGGAAGTGACATAAATTATCCGACCACCCGATGTGATCCCCTAGTATTATGATCTATGTAAAATTCCGCGGTTATAATGGAAAATGATAGTGTGATAAAAAAACTAATATCATTAAGTGTTAGTTCGAAAACTTGCTCAGAACCCATAACCAATATAATTTAATACTAGTGAGCAGTGCAAAATACGGTGTTCCAACCAAGTACCGCATAATTAAATAGTAGACCAAAGTAATACACTAGTTAATTAACCACTACAGGACTAGCCGTGTGCGATAAGAATACCAGTAAGAATTGCCAAATAAAACAAAAAATCCAAGGTATATATATTATATATATAGAGAGTTATAATAGTAATAGTAAAGAAGATAAGATCATTATTAAATACCTGAGGAACCAATTAGCAAGCCTAGCTCAACTTAGATGAGCTAGACCCTATATACTAAGTAATATATTAAAGGTAATGAGTTATAAAGGTAACTTCCTGCCACTAGAGTACCAATACCTCATAGGGTGATGAAATCGGTCCACAAGTTGACAATATATATACAGATATATAGGTTATGATATAGTACAGGAATATGCTGCCTATATTACATATAAATTAAATGAGGATAAGTCAATACCTGATATTATAATTATGCAATTATAGTATATCTACCGCTTATAATCTCAAATAATACAGTGAGTATTACCATCTAGAAAGTACCCATAAGGTATATAGTTAGAGCTTTAAGGTATATAAGTGTGATATTAATATTATATGTAGTAGTAGTAGTAGTACTTATATATATATATGAAATATAGTATATATAATGCAGTGCTAGCTCTCCCAACCCCAGTAATATTCTATATTTACTTACTGCTCTAATCAATCTCAATCCTTCCTGCTTGCTCTTCTCGGATACTTGCCTAGACATTCGTCACGTGGTCATCTCTGTGTTGCCCCGGTGGCTTTCAAGATAGAGGAAACTAACCTTACAGGTAAATAAAAAGGCATACAGTATAATAGTAGACGATCAATCTAAATAGTAAATACATATAATACATTAAATATGCCTGATATCAACTTGGGTAAATCTCGAAGAAATATTTGTAGTGAAATGTGATTATAATTTTAATTCAAAACATATAGCGCATAGAGTTGCGCAATTAGCACGCTAAATAAGATATATATAACTCAAAAAAGCCTATATTGTAAACGCCCAAAAATAGTCTACAAACCCTGTTGTCACCCTATGAACTTTCTCTTGTTTACAATATGTTTATATAATAATAGATTATAAAGTTTAAGATAAATACAACTACACACCCTACGGCTGTTATGAATTAGATAAAAAGATTACCCTAAGACCCTCCTAATATAGCCATAAGGACTATATATTATTTAGGTTATAGACTTCAGTTAAGTAGTACTTAATCATACATAAATAAGCCAAGTACCGATAATATAAGCATAGGGTGGCCTTTTAGACTAAGCCCATTTTAGGTGTCGGGATATAAGCATATAATAAAGTATACGAGACGATGCCGAAACTGAGTTAAAATAACGACACACACATTCTGAGTATCACACCTATTAAAAACTGAGTCCTCATTTCTAACTGGTAAAACTCGTCCGTGGCCGTATTCCGTAAAGACATCTATATCATCGTTGCTAAAAACTATAATACCCACACTATTATACTCATATAGTCTACCATCTCACCCCACTAATGTTTATTAAAAGCATGTCTCTACGTAAAAGTGAATATATTATAACCTCATCTGTTATGCATCCGCGTATGTATACTATCCCTAACGAAATAATCTTCTGCGATAGCTGAAGACAGAAGAACTGATGCATATTTAATACCGACCAATAGCAATATACTCAAGTATTTATGTGAGCTAGATTATGCACGAGCATAATAAATGTTTATAAGACCAAACACGCCCCGACCCATAACAGCAATTTAATAAATAAAAGAGCAAAATGCTCTTACTAAGCATTAAAGCCCGTACAAGCTTCACCTGAACCCACGACCGGGACCACAAGCCATATACAAGTCAAACCAGTGTCTACCCTATTGTGCACGCGACTCCTGAGATCCCTATAAAAAAAGAGAATTTGAATGTGTTAAAGGAGCATGTTAGTTTCAAATAAGCAGTCTATACGAGTGAGTTCATTCTCTTTTTCGCTGTCAATTTTATCCATCAATAACTCCTATTCCATGCAATATAAAGTTGATCTCTCTATAAAGATGTAATTACAGTTAAGATATTGTGACCCCACGCTGACACCGTTCCGCAAACACATAGATATACAAAAACAGAAGGAGATAATTTACCTCAGAAAGTAACCGTATCTTTCGCGTAGAAAAATATATAACAAGAAAATATTAAGATGCGAGAGGTAGGATATCTGAGCGTTGATATTAATTCGTGATAACAAACACTCGTACCAGTCTGAGAAGCACACACAACAGACACAGCGGATCAGCCAACACGAGCACCACACACGTCCGCACCACATACTCAGACAAACAAGATAAGAATATTATCAGTAGCCAAATAATAGTAGAGGAAATGAGTTTCGATCGTCAATACATCAGGCACCTTTATTTTGTATAAGATAGTAAATAGAATATATAGATAAAGATATAGATATATATATATATATATAATCAATGAATAATATATAGATAATAGTAGGAAGTGAATCATACTATAGGGAAGATAAAGTAAAGCGTAAATAGACGTATATAATCGAGTAAACCGGGACTAGCCCAATCGAAATTCTAAGAGTAGATAAGTACAACAACTCCACGCGTTATTCTATAGAAGCAAAGAGAGGAGCAGAAATGGAGGAGGGTGCCTATAAATTAGGGAGATAGCCCAGATATTGTAATTCAAATACTTACAAGAAACTTTGAGTTATGAAAGATACAGAAGACGTTTAGAAAGGATAGTATATACATGAGGAAGGATGATATTAAGAAGCAGCATATTTTTGTGCACCTCAAAAAAAAAAAAACAATTAGAAGGAAGAAAGTAAAGATATAAAGTAAGTAAGATATTAAAAAATAATTATAATCCATAGATATAATAAAATGAATAAATTATAGAATATAAATATATGAAAATGATAATAAAAAAATATAGAGAAAAATTTAAATATTAAAGTAAACATCAAAAGAATAATAAAAAAAAAATATTAAAAAATATTTTTTATGGTGTAATCATTTAATATGTTTGTTTAGTATATAATATTTAAATGAGATAACGAAGACCTAGAGTCTCTCATCAATTCACCTGCGTCATCTGAAGATCTTCCTCCTCTGCTAAGTAGTCAGTATCTACTACTTCGTCAAACTACTAAAATCTCACTATGATCTACAATCATATAGAGGTTTAAATGCGATATAGAGAGATAAATTAACTAAGAATCAAAGAGAAATAATATAAATAATAACGAAATAAGACTACGAATGACAATCGATAGTGACAATCTCCAAATCAAGAAGAAAGATAATAGAGGACATATAGCATAGGACGGCGAACAACAAGTAAAAGACGGCTCAAGAAACGTGACACGAGCAAAAATACATCTCGATCATCTCATCCTATCTTCTCTCTGTGCTTTCTTCTCCTCCTGAACAAAGCCGAGAGAGAGATAAGATAGATAGAGATAAGACGAGGAGAGAAGACTAACCGGGTAGTGAAATGAGAAGAGAAGAAGATAGAGAGAGAAGAGAGATATGAAGAGAGAGAATGAAGTTGAGAAACGAGTTTATATTTGTTCTCAGAAACTAATCAAATTTTCAAAGAAAGTTCTTTCTGTATGCTTCCTGTACAAACAGTAGAGTTCACATCTTACTGACATTAGGTTCAAAACAAAGCACGAGCGTGCGCTGTGTAAATTCGAGTGAGTCGTCGCAGGCCGAAACGCCCTCCTAGAGATATAAAACTACCAAGAAAGTAAAACTAAGCCCCGGAGGAATATAAAGAATCCCCTTACACAGGGTACTAGGGCATCCTTTACTAATGATGGTAGAGATGAACGTTTAAATAATGACAGAAATAAGGATGACACACATGAGAATACGTAATAAATACCAATATATAACTCGAAACTATAGCGCGAGAACTAAAACAATATAAGCAAAGTGAAGAAACACCCAGAACTATATACAAATATTGTACCCTAACACAAGATATAGATTGCAGATAGGTAACGCACACCCGAGATGTTCGATACAGTAGAAAGAGCTAGCGAATACAAGGTGAGAGAAAATAAAGATGAAGCTTTCGCCAACTAAAAATAGTGCGATTGGCGCTTGCACCTTTCTGGAGTAGCGGTTCGATGGCTGGTGCACACAAAATGTGGTGCGGGCCGGTCGGTACGTGTGCGATGCCGAGACCGGTACAGCTTAAAATTGTCACCCGTACTCGGCCAAACACAATATAAACATGTAGATATATTAACCTCATAAATAAATGCTTAATTTAGAGAGATCCAACAAGCATCTCCCTCTCAACCTCAGAAAAATTGTGATAGAAATCAAAGCAGGCCCCGCCCATTATTAATAATTATTATTAAACTAAATCCACAACAACCTGCTAATATACCAGCACACTTCGAAAATAAACCGTCACCACTGTGGTAATTCTCAAAAGATTATAATCATAAAAAAGGTGAAAAAATGTAATTGGCTACTAGGGCGCTACATAAAGACTAGATATCATATCGCAGTGTGTTTCGCTCAATTGATTTTTAAGTACATTTGACAAAAATGATAGTACCCATAATATAGATTAACAATAATGAATAAATAATGACAGAGAGAGAGAGGAGAGAGAGAGAGAGAGAGAGAGAGAAGTTCTAAACTAACATTTTCAAAGAAAGTTCTTTCTGTATGCTTCCTGTACAAACAGTATAGCGACATAGTCACAAGGAACACTGCCCTGGTTTCGATATCTCGGCCGGATCCTAGGTATAAACTACCTATAGTATTTCCCCTCCTAGACTAGGGCTTTTCTAATGAGGGATGAACGTTTAATATAAAATAAAGGAAGACTAGTATCCTATGAACTAGGGCTGACTGAAACAACTTACAGGAACTACATACAATTTGTATATCCCGGTGCAGTGCGCGGTACCCGGTGCACACAGTAAAAGAGAGGTGCGATACGGTGAGAAAAAATGATTGCTTTCGTAGTGCGGTGCGGTGCAGTTTGGTGCGGTGCGGTGTGGTGCGGTGCGGTACGGTGCGATGCGGTAAGCTTAAATTTCGGTACTCGGCCAACACAATTATAAACCATAGTTTATATAAATAATCTTATTTTAAAAGTATACAACATTTAATGAAATAGAAAATTTATTTCATTATTAATAATTATTAATTAACTAATCCACAACAATTTAATTTTAATAATTAATAAAATAGTCATAAATTTAATTACTCAAAATATTATTAATTAAGTGAATGTAATTGATTATTACATCAAAGATAGATATATAGTCAGTGTTTTCTTCAATTGATTTTAAGTACTTTGAAATAATAATAATAACAATAATAATAATAATAATAATAATAATAATAATAATAATAATAATAATAATAATAATAATAATAATAATAATAATAATAATAATAATAATAATAATAATGTTACAGCAAGTACTTGCTATTTGAAGTTATTTTAACATTACAATAGCAGCAATAAATAAGCTGATAAACAACAACATTTACGGGAAGATAAAGAAGACTTGTTTCCTCAAAGATCGAACCCCATCATGTTGCGGCTGAGAAGGAAAGTACTCAACGCTTTCTGTTATTTTAAGTTAAACATCTCTTTCTGCCTTATAAATAGAACGTTTCTGATTAAAATATGGAGAAGCTTACAAACTTAAAACATATAGGTTTTATATATATATATATATATATATATATATATATATATATATATATATATATAATAATAATATATATGCTATATTATATATATATATATAATAACATATATATATACATGTACCATATCTATCCATATCATATGTATCACCTCATCATATCATAATATATACCTGCTCCATATATATATATATATATAAATTATATTACATATTATATTACAAATTTTCATCCGTTTGTCGTAAAAGTAGACGAAACCTGGCAATGAAAGTATTAATTTTTTCTTGCCTAATTAAAAGTTATTGAATAGGAAATGCTAAAGAGATTTTCGTGAATGAAGGGCAGGGACAGGTTATGTTCTTAATTATTATAATAGTAACGGTTTTGTGCTGTGTCATATTAACAGCTGTTGTACTTTGTTTTTGGTTTTTCAGTCGGCGTTCTTCTATTAAGAAAGATCGGTAAAAATCTTTGTACCGTAGGGCTTATCTTAAGAATACAACTCTGTAAAATATCAAGTAATAATAGAATGCGTAAAAGGCCACAACACCAACAATTACAAAATAAAAAGAAACTACAACAAATACTTTCTAAGGAACTGGTTTAAAATTACTGGAAAATGTAGATGAATCGTCATCAACTACCGTACAATAAAAATTATTTTTAAACGACTAAAATGCTCAAGCAAATATTAATCCTTAAGAATAAGGGACATTGTAACCTACCCAAGGAAAATTAAAGAAGTAAGTGAAAGATATACATGGGATTCACATGCAACCTTATTAAGTCTATCAACATAACAAACCTCCTCCAGAGGAAAAATAAGTGTATGCGTAGTAGGTTACTAAATTTACGCCAAATATCACTGCCGAGTCCCTTAATTCTCATGAACTGTCCACAACATCTCTCATATAAGGTTCCCCATTTGTAAGAAAGCATAAAACTTCCGAATACAAAGGTATTTAGTGGAAAAAGATTAAACTCTTTAATTTCGGTACGAAAAATAGCAGTTCAAAATAAAGTGACACTACTGCTACAACAACTACTGCAACGGACTCTAGTTTAGAAATGGGTGATTTTGAGCATTTTGTAAAAACTAGGAGACAGCAAGAGAAAGATTTCCTGTACAATTGGCATAGAAATGATAGGTTATTTAAATAATGTCTTCCATCTGATGAAGAATTCCTATACTAAAGTTTTATTTAGAATGTGAAAGGGAAGAAAAAAGGAGCAATTATATAAGGTTAAAAGAATAGATAAAATATGTATGAAAATATGTAGAGAAATTGTCTCATAAAACCAACCCCATTTGAATAGTACGTTTATGGAAATGATAGTGGATTGAAGTCATTTGAGACTTAATATAGAAGTTCAGATGATACAAGTAATGTCGATGATTCATCATTTTTATAATGGGAAGACAATTACGCTAGTAGATCATCACAACGTCTTGTGAGGCTCTGATTTTGAATGAATAATTCGGGGTATAATTTTAAATTATATAATGGAAACTAGTTTTCAGTTTTCAAATGAATTTTAATATGCTATTATCCAGATACTCATACTAATAATAATCAAATATATATTATATATATATATATATATATATATATATATATATATATATATATATATATATATATATATATACTATATATATCTATATATATATATCTCTGCCACTTTATATATCATATATACCTCTCATATCCATATATTATCTGTATATACATATCGCCTCATCTACTCCTTATATATATATATATATATACATCTTATCATATATATATATATATAAATATAATAATAATATATATATAACTATATATATATATATATACATATACATATACATATATATATATATATATATATATATATATATATATATATAATAATATATATATATATCATATATAATAATAATAAATATAATATAATATATATATATAATAATATATATATATATATTAATTGTTAAAATTAGTTAATAATAATAATAATAATAATAATAATAATAATAATAATAATAAATAATAATAATAATAATAATAATAATAATAATAATAATAATAATAATAATAATAATAATAATAATAATAATAATAATAATAATAATAATAATAATAATAATAATAATAATAATAATAATCATTTTTCTTAGAACACATTCATTCTTAAATACTCACTTTTTTGAAATATATTTAAATCTATAGACTTTTAATTTGCAAAGATTAGCGTTTTTGATATATATATATATATATATATATATATATATATATATATATATATATTTATATATATATATATATCTTCTATATATATATATATATATATATATATATATATATATATATATATATATATATATTATACATAGTGTATTACACTAATCTCAATACACACACATCACTACAAACATAGCCAACACATACAACAGAACAATCTATTCACATACAAATCACTCTTCTCATGCTTCTCGCATTGGAAAGGCCGCGTATTAATGGCAGGCACTCTCACTGCGATGCGCTGAAGCAGGGCTTGCTATCAGGCCTCAATATCCTTTCACTTAAATAATATATATACCCTTTGGTCAGAAGCCATACATATACTTTACCTGACCAATTTCCGATCTCGAGATTGAGGTTGCTTTCCAATCTCGGGATTGAGGTATATGTGGTGAGAATGAAATGAATGTTAGGGCTGTATCTGATAGAGAACGAATATATATATATACGAATACGACATGCTGAGTTAGCCTGAGTCTAGGTTTACTGACTTAACGTAGATCGATCTATGTTTAAATTTGGGTTTCGTCATCGTCGATCCATGTAGGTTAGGTCTCGGCTTAGGTACCTGCTAGTTCAGGTTATGATAAAATTTGTTAAGTATACACAGATTTACTCTGTGTGTACTTAACAAATCATATCGTAAGGCGGGCATGAGTCGCAGCTACCTAACACAAGATGGATCGACACAGTCCCTAAACTCGAGACCAAACCTAAATGGATCGATGGCCCGTAAACTAAACACTGTTATAGATAGATTGACGGTCTCCAAATAAATATATATATATATATATATATATATATATATATATATATATATATATATATATATATATATATATATATATATATATATATATATATATATAATATATATATATACCTTATATAACTGCTCTTTCTTACTACGCCTCATCTAACTCATCACTTACTATCAAAACGACACTTACCTCGGGCTGCTCGGGCTTAGCCCGAAGTTATCATTTAAGAAAGGATCCGATTTTTGCAAATTTCATAATGCTATAAGAAAATTCTTATTGTTTTAGTAGTAAATTGGTCATATGAAGAAATTATTACCATAATACATATAAGAGACTATTTAAAATTTATTTATTTAAAAGTATTGAATAATGCTATTTTCAATCAGTCATAAAAACTGACGATCAGGCTTCTTTAAATAACCAAGTTAAAAACAATAACAGTTATATCCAATTTTTTATACTAAAAACGACGTAAAATAATAATAACTTTATTATATATATATATATATATATATATATATATATATATATATATATATATATATATATATATATATATATATATATATATATATATATATATATATATATATATCTTCACCTGCACCCACTCCGGCTCCCGCTCCGGCTCCGGCCCCGGCCCCGGTTCCGGCCTTTAAGATCTCCGGCTCCGGCAGAGACCACTAATCTCGACTTTCTCCGGCCGGAAGTTAATAAAAAGTAGTTTTGAAAATAAAAATAGTTATAATTCATTGAAAGTAATAATGAGACATTTAATGAAATAAATTTATATAGAAGAACTGATTCATACAAAAAGTGTAAAAAAATTATTTTAATATTTTTTTTGTTGTAGTGATAATATTAAGTCAAACTAATAACTAAAATTATAAGTTTTTTTATAACTATAATAATATATAATAATATGAATAGGCATATATGACACCATTTACTAAATTGACTAATTATTTTGATAAACAACTTAAAAGGGTTTGATTTACATCAAAATGACTACCATAACAAAAAATATTTGATAAATCTAGCTTTAAAATTGGAATACAGAAATAGGTAAATGAAATTGGTAAAAAAACTTTTAAACTACTTGCCATATCTATCAAAAGACTAAAAAATTATGGGTAAAACTTTACTTTTGACTCCACATATTTTCTAACAAAAATATACAAAGTACAAGAATGATTGCTAAGTCCAAGATGACCCAAGTTGATTTTTTAGAAAATAAAGTAGGAGCAGCTTCTGCAGATTATGCCAAAAGCTTACTAAACAATTTTCTTTAAAAACCTAACTTAACAACTTTCTGAACCCAGAAATTTTAACAAAAATTTCAAAATGAAAGGAATCAAAAATAAATTTACTACAAATCTCATGATATTTATCCTTAATCTTTAAATTATTAAAGAGCTTTAAAGTTTTAACAAACTAACATTTGAAACTATATATATATATATATATATATATATATATATATATATATATATATATATATATATATATATATACTATATATATATATATATATATATATATATATATATATAGATATATATATATCTTTGCTATATACTATAATATATATATATATAGATAGATAGATACGTTTAGTAGAAGAAGCATTAAGAAATTAAATCCATTGAAGAAATCATCTCAGATTATTGTTGATTCTGATAAGCCAATACTGTCAAAAGTGACCCAAGTTGAAAGTTCCTCAACAAAATCTTTGTTTCATGCTCTTGATATTATTGACGTCATATCTCCGTCACTTATTTTTGCCAGATTTTCGGATGATCAAAAGCTTTACGAAGATTATCAGGATACTTTGTATAATAAAATGATTTCACTAACGAGAAAAAAGGAAGTTTTATCAGAGTTTGAGCCTCAAGTTCGCAGATAGTGTGTTGCTAAATTTAACAAAAGTCCATTATTTGCAAGGGTTTTGCTTCTAGAAAAATGTGCTTCTTATTTTAAGGCTTTTCTTGTTGACTTCGGAGGAGTTAAAAACATTCCTGAAGGAGAATTGCTTCCCCTTCCCAAAGGAATGAAAAATAATAAGCGGAAACTCTGTCAGGTGTTGTCAATGGCAGGAATATTTATTATATTGGGTTGAAATTGACCCTTCCACCGTTGATTTTGAAATCTCTGTGAATTCATGCGGGGCCACATGCTTAAAAACGTGGATGCTGTTATAGGGATATAAATAGTTGGAATTTGAAAGTTGTTCCTGTTGATTTGGGATGGTTTGAAGAGAAGCCTTCTGGACCATTTACAAGTAGTACGAGCGTCTTTCGGAACATCAAAACTGACATACTTGAAAAAGGACTTGCTCTTCCGAAGAGTGAAAAACTTCTTAGTCCAAGCATTGCTTCGTCCATGGATACTCTTGCTGCCATTGGCGATGATGATGATGACTCAGATTTCTCAACAATTAATTCCTCAAGAGTGAATGAAGATAACAAGGACTTAAACTCCGAGCTCAATGACTCTGTTCCAGAAATCGAAATTGAGGTGAATATAGAATTGGAAATGAGTTCTCAAAACAGCTCTTCCTCGTTTTGTGGAATTCCATCTGAAATAGGTACTTTTGATAATACGTGTTTACCACCTCAACCACCATTAGAAAAAAGATTCATGGCAGTTGTCACATTTTTGGAAACGAATGGAATTGTTTGTCTGCACCCTCTAGAAAGTAAAGTAGTCTTTATTTTTTACAGTTATAAAAATTTAGTTATATTAGTTTATTTCTTTTATATCTAGTTTCGCTGAAACTTATGTGGTAGATACGGATGCGCCCTTTACCTATTATTTTCGGTAAATCTGCAAATAAAAAAATCTGAGTCTTTTTTCCATATTTTGTATAAATTTTTTTTAATCATAATGAATGTAAAAGTTTGTGTCACCGTCATCGATGACTAAATGTTTTTAAGAAAGGAACCAAATGGACCCATTTCTATTATATAAGCTAAAAACATTTTTATTTTGAAATGATAATTCTTAGTCATTATTTACCTATTGACGGATTATTCACTTAAGTTATTTACCTATTGAGAGATTATTCACTTAAGTTACTTACCTATTGACATATTTAAATAGAAAGCATTAAATTTTGAATAATCTTTAATGGTTTCCAAATTAGTTTACTTAAACTTTGAAATTCCTAACTAGTTAACTAATATATATATATATATATATATATATATATATATATATTGATGATTCGACGGTCATCGAGTAAAGACGCGGTAAAACCAGAAAGGAAGCGAAAAAGAGAAACATCAGAAGGAAGGCTGGAGAAGAATAAGAAAAATCTTAAAGTGTCTTTTGGAAAGAAGAATGAAAATTCTGAGAAGGCAACAACATCTGTTTTGAGAATTATGTTTTTAGAGGAGAATGCTGTAAGTTTGAAATTCTTCTAGTAACTAGTAAAAAAAATATGTTTATGGTTCGAAATTTCAAAACATTTAAAATTTAATTAATTAATATTTAAATAATATCGTTTATAATCTGAGATGGAGGAGCAACAATATTTTCGGCAACAGTTCTTTTAGTTATTTTGAATGAATTATTAAAACAAAGTAAAAAATAAAAATCTGCAACTTTAAATTCTAGGAACGGTGAACAGAGCAGAGCTATTGGTGTGAAGCTGCCAATCTCGAAGTCGTCGCTCGAATCATATGAAGATTTCTCTTCGTCTGATAGCAAGGGGCTGAAAACCCCCTTCTATCATAATTTTATTTTCATGAATGGTGTTGATAAGCTTACACCCTTATCAATCACCAACACCACCCTGCACCTGTGCGGGATAAGGTGATTTGTATAAATAAATAAAATAAATAAAATATATATATATATATATATATATATATATATATATATATATAAAAAATATATATATATATATATATATATATATATATATATATATATATATATATATATATATATATATATATATATATATATATTATAAAGTGCATGTACCAGCTGTTATCGATACTGTATAGAGTATCACAATAGAATTTTTGAGAAAATTAAGTTATATTGCTAAACACAAAGTCAGTGAAAGGAAAGTTAAATAGCTTATGCATTGTTATTTAGGTAACCATTCTTTAATATTTAAAATGCCCTTGAGTATTGTAATTAAGCAGGGAGCTGATCAGCAGAAGTGTTGGAAGGCCGTTCACTTTTACTTGTGTAAATATTTCCTTAACGGCTGAAGCATTCTCTGGCTAAATCGCGAAGGTGGGCGAGATATATTTCTATCTAATTGGGATGAGATACAATCGGATAGAGCTTTTCTTTCTTTCCACCATAACAGTGAATCAACATCCGATTTTCGTTCATAAGTGGTGCTGCAAAATATTTATCCACAGTAGTTTGAATTGTATTTTCTAATTCATGTTGTTTTCTCTCAATGCTGCTTCTACGTTCACATTTTAACTTTTTTCTCTTAACTTATTTCCTGCTTGGCTAAACATTCTTTCGCTAAATACACTTGAAGGTGGAGCAGAGATATATTTCCCATCTAATTCAGGTAAGATACAATCAGGATAAAGAGCTTTTCTTTCTTTCCACCATAACAGTGAATCAACATCCGATTTTCGTTCATAAGTGGTGCTGCAAAATATTTATCCACAGTAGTTTGAATAGTATTTTCTAATTCATGTTATTTTCTCTCACTGCTGCTTCTACGTTTGCATTTTAACTTTTTTCTCCTTTGATCAGTTCCACTTGGTTTGATTGTATCTGAATATTCTTCATTTTCTTCTGAAGATTTTTCTTGTACCATGTCATCAAAGCACTTCCAGAAAATTGAATGTGTTTCCTTCTCAATATCTGCCGTTTCATTTCAGATTCTTCATGTGAATCTGTATGAGACTGATCATTTTGATCATCATTTTGTTCATCAGAATCTGAACTTAATGTAATATTTTCTTTAGCTTTTATAAAAAGTTTTACTTCTTCTTTGAGCATAAATTTTATTTCATTCTGATCATTAATATCAAAGGGAGCTAATTTGTATTGTGAATTTGGAACTGTTGCCAGTAAATAAAGTTTCTTCTCTTTAATGGTACCAAAACGTTCAGTAACAGAATTTAAAAGTTCATCTTTCATAGTTTTTACACTGCTATCCTTCCAAGTTTTTGCTAAATATTTTTGCAATGCATTAACTGCAGGTATTACAAAAGATAAATCTACATCATCATCACTCGCTCTTTTAGTTAATTCTTCAAATGGTTGTAGCAATCTAATAATATTCTCTATTAACTTCCAGTGATTTGCATATAAGATATCTAGATTGTTTTCGAATTTGAAGAATATATAATAATATATATATATATATATATATATATATATATATATATATATATATATATATATATATATATATATATATATATATATATATATATATATATATATATATATATATATATATATATATATATTTTTATATATATATATATATATATATATATATATATATATATATATATATATATATATATATATATATATATATATATATATATATATATTTAGATTTAGACTTCGCGGAGATAAGTTTGGTTTGGAAACAGCAAGATTGGAAGGGAAATAGGAGAGTCGGCACAGATAGAGGAGAAGAAATTAAGAGCTCAAGAACCACACTCTTAAACCGTGGTAGATGTTTGTGAAGATGGGAAGAGACTTCTGAGGAAATGATTTGTTCTGTCCAGTTAACGATAATGCAAAATTTTTTATGGGAAGCAAAATTTTAAATTCAAAATTATTTTACATATTTTTATTTTAATTTATAATTTAAAAGTTCAAGATTTATACAGAGGAGCTGCAATATTTTGATGCCGTGTTCTTTTTTGGAATTTGAATGACAAAATTTTTTCAACTTTTCTTTCGAATATTATATCTTTAAATCGGGACAGCTGATCTGAATGCTTATCTCTACTAGTCAACTTCATAGCCCTGACGAGAAGGCTGCATAACTTTGGGTGCTGGGGTTTGGGAACACCCCACATCCTGTAATTTTCTTCCCGTTAACAGCTGTTGATAATTAGCAGTTGACACCACCTCACTATTTGTGGGAAAATAGGGTTGCGACAGGCCTAGCAAGCCGGCAACCGACATCACCTGCTCAAGAAACTCTTGTTTTGCCTCGGAGCCCTGACAGACTTTTAAGAAGACGACCGCGCGATTTTGGATTACGAAATGGAACTTCTAGGAAAAATATACGTGTTGCCACTTTAAATGTTGGAACGTTGAGAGGGAAAGGAGGAGGAGATGGTGATGCTGATGATAGAGCGGGGGTTGGATGTGCTGGGAGTTTGTGAAACGAGATTGGCCGGAAGTGGAGTTAGAGTTCTTCATCATAATTACCAATTGATATATAGTGGAGGAAGAGAAAATAGACATGGAGTGGGAGTGATAATGTCGGAAGAGATGTCACAAAGAGTAAGTAACATCGAACAGAAAAATTCTCGTATTATGTCTGTTTCAGTAAAGACAAACGGAGTAAATCTAAGCTTTATACAGGTGTACGCACCGCAGCAAGGAAGACCAGCTGGAGAGAGGGAAGTTTTTTATCAAGAATTGCAGGACGTCAAAAATAGAGTACCTTTCCATGATAATGTAATTGTTTTGGGGGATATGAATGGACACGTTGGTGTGGATCGCAGAGGAATAGAGAATGTGATAGGAGCGTTTAGTTTGGGAAATAAGAATCTGGCGGGAGATAGCATCATAGACTTTTGTGTACGTAACAACATGAGTATAATGAACACGTACTATAATCATAGAGAAAGTCAGAAATGGACATGGTACAGATGGGATGACAGAAGGGAGGCATATGGAGAGAAATCAATGATAGATTTGATATTAACAAACAACAAAAGAATATTTAAGGATGTGAAAAGTATACCATCCGTATCGGGAGATGCAGACCACCGAATGGTGGTGGGGAAATTGAGAATGGAAATGCCGAAGCCTTTTAGATGCAGGCGGAGAAAAAGATTTATGGTTGAGAAACTGAGAGACCAGGATTGTAAAAACACATTCCAAAGAGAAATGGATACGAAAAGACAGAGGATTGGAGAGGATGTAGATGTGGAGGAAGGGTGGGAGGTTTTCCGTGATACATTGGTGGAGGTATCTGAGAGGATCATAGAAACCAAAACAATATATGGAAAAAAGAAAAGACAAACAGCGTGGTGGACAGAAAGAGTGCAAGAAGCAGTCAAGAGAAAAATGAAATGTTTTAGAAGATGGATGAAGACAAGAAGAATGGAGGATAGAGAAGCATATATAACTGTGAGAAATGAAACAGAGAGAATAAAAAGAATGGAAAAGGAAAATACATGGGAGAAGATTGGTAGAGATCTGGAAGAGGACCTTGCGGGTACTAGAAAATTGATATTTAATATGGCAAAAAACTATAGGAAAGGAACAGCACCTCCAACATATGCAATGAAGAATGAGAATGGAACGTTGTTAACGGACCCGAAAGAGATTGGGGAAAGATGGAAGAATTATTTTGTTGATTTGCTGAATATACCAAATGATGTGGAGGAGGAGGATATGCATGAAGTGGAGAACCATGGGGAGGTGGTGGAGGATGAGTGGCAGATCACGGACGAAGAAATGGCATATGCCTTGAAGAAGATGAAAAACGGGAAAGCACCGGGTGAAGATATGATACCTGCGGAAATCTTGAAGAATGTGGGAGGAGAAGGAACTATATGGATGAAAGAATTAATGAATAAGTGCTGGCGAGAAGAAAGGACACCTAAAGAATGGAACAGATCAGTAATATGCCCAATTTTTAAAAAAGGGGATAAGGCAGACTGTAGAAATTATAGAGGAATTGCTTTGACACCACATATCGCAAAGGTATACGAACGAATATTAGAAAAAAGATTGAGAGAGAGGGTAGAAGATAAAATGGATGAGTGGCAACATGGCTTTAGGCCAAATAGATCAACTACTGATTTGATATTTGCTTTAAAGATGGTATGTGAAAAGGGTTGGGAATTTAACAGAAAAATGTATTTGGCATTTGTAGACCTGGAGAAGGCTTTTGATCGTATACCGAGAGGGGTCCTGTGGAATATACTTAGAACGAGAGAGTATGGAATACCGGAAAAACTAAGAAGAGCAATAAAGAGCACTTATACGAATAGTTTATGCAAAGTGAAGACCCAGATGGACGATGGAGATTGGTTTGAGGTTGATACGGGGGTGAAACAGGGTAGTGTTCTCTCTCCGATTTTGTTTATCCTGTTCATGGATTATTGTGGAAAAATGGTCCAGAGACGAGTGGAGGGAACTGTCTTTGGATACGCAGATGACCTTGCGTTGGTGGCTGAATCAAGAGAGGCTCTGCAGAGATTTATTGCAGTGTGGGATGAGGAGTTGAGGGAGAGAGGAATGAGGATAAATGAGGAGAAGACTGAGGTGATGTTGATAAGTAAAGAGGAGGAGGAAATGAATATTAGAGTGAGGGATCAAGAATTGAAGCAGGTTGATCAGTTTAAATACCTTGGAGTTTGTTTCGGGGCGGGAAATGTTATTAACATAGAATTGAATAGTAGAATAGAAAAGTTTAACAATACATTAAGATTGCTATATCCGCTAATACGAGACAGAAATGTCCCTCGAAAAGGGAAAATAGTAATATACGTGTCTATTCTACGACCTATATTAACGTATGGTTGCGAAGCGTGGGCTTTAACTACAAAAACTAAGAGTAAGATACAAGCGTGTGAAATGAGGGTGTTGAGATCCATAAAGGGAGTTACGAGGAGGGATAGAATGAGAAATGATGATATAAGAGAGGAGCTGGGGGTGGAGAGTATACTGAGTTTTATTGAAAAGGGACAGCTACGATGGTACGGACATATGATGAGGATGAATGAGGATAGATACCCGAAGAGGTACTACAGATGGAGGCCAGATGGAAGACGCAGTGTAGGTCAACCAAGAACCAGATGGAGTGATAACGTGAGGACGGCCATTGAGAGAAGAGGACGTGGAATGGAGGAGCTGGAAGAGTCAGGAAT
>JABUQX010100272.1:0-15000 GCA_015478945.1 Trachelipus rathkii
ATATATAGTATCTAATAAATGTAACGTATAATGTAATTAATAACAATATAATCTAAAATTGCATAAATCCAAAATTTTGTTCAATACACAATTAAGTAGCTAATTCATCACGGTCATTAATATAATAAAAATTGTTAGAATAAGTTAATATAAAATAAAACATATAACCTACTTACAATATATCAATCACATTTTTACCGTGAATTATCTTAACAAGAACCGTAAATAAGCTTTAAAATATAAAATTAGACTAAGATACTTTCAATTATCTTCAATATGATATAATTATCTTTGTAAAGCCTAAATAACTTACTAACTTTACCTCTCGCATCTGAGAAATGTCCCAGACATTCGCGGGATCAGGCTAGCAATTGCAACGTGATATCACTCTCACAAATAAATAGTTTGCCATAACGAAAGTGGTAAAAAATTCATATATAATAAAAAATTATTAGTAAAATTTGACATACAGAGCTACTATGAGAGGTATACATAATATGTGAGGGCATAAAGTAGAAAATCTGCCTTTACATAACATATATAATAATAATTAAATATATATTTATATATAACTATACTATACTAGTAAAATATATAAATATATAACTATAATAATTATTATAACGAAATATAAAGTTAATATATATATACAAAATATATTATTATGATGTATATAATAAATATAGTCTGAGCTTCTTGATGACGAAAGTCCGCAAAATTGAATTTTAGATAAAAAATGATTTATAAGGACTTTAATAAGAGGTATTCAAATTCCATCATTGAGATGTATTATTATTTAACGATGTTACTTGTATCAATTTTTCCCCAAGTAATCAAATGACTGACAAGATAGATATTCATTAATTAGCTTATTTATTTTGCATTTTAGATGGGATATGAAACAGCTACTAAATTTTTAGTTAACTATCATAACATTATAACTAAATATATTTATATAATAGATATATATTATAAGTAACTATAATAATAATATAATAATATAAATAAATAACTTATATTATATAATAATATATTATTTATATTAAATATGAAAATTATTAAATAAATATATTAATCTAACCCAATAATATTATCTTATATAACAACTACCTGAGTTTAAACGTAAATAAATACCAAAAATTAAAGGGCAATGCACTACTTCATTCTACCGCAAGATCAACGCAATAATTTGTATATGAGGAGTCATAAGATACTAGGTCATACTAGCTACTATGTTATATATAGTATTTAATTATATATATATATATGAGTTAACGCCAATTACACTCGTACTTGATAGCAATCTACCTCTATTATATTTATATAAATTATTATATAATATAAGTATATATATAGTGTAATTAAGTTAATTAATAGTATTTTTAAATTAAATAAGTTCGTAAAACTTCTAAATATATATTCTATAGGTAAGATAAAAAATAATTAAACTATATATAAAAATATAAATCATCGTCGTCGATCAATCCAATAACACCTTATTTTGAATCAATTTAAAAAAAAAAAGGATCTGAAGGAAGGATAAGAAAATAAACATGTTTGAATGCGTAAACCACTATAGAAACCTACTTAAAAGCACAGCACAAATAAAGTTACAAAAGCTTCAACAAAATGTAAAAGTTTAAAAATAGATATATGAGAAATTCTAACTTAAGAAGTCATTTGATTTTTATCTTGGGATCATAAACCATGAATGAATCTCTAAGAGTTTACCCAGGAAAAAATATAGCACACACCGTTACCCCCATTATTTATATCTACGATATCACATTATATATAATATAATTATATACTCTAATAATTATGAAGATAAAAACTTAAGGACTAGACCTAGATATATAATAATAATTAATACTACTATACCACATAAGACTCTATATTAACAGTAGTGATAAATATCCGTATATACAGTAATACCGGTTACCTTAGACTAATATACCAAAAAATAGGTATAGTATATATTACTAGATAGTTCACCGATATAATCAACTTATATAGTGATATGGTATATATAGATATAATATAGTCTCTGAACCTAGTTTCACTCTAACCCTTTTAAGTAGTTGGAAATACCTTATTTATTTTCTTTTTTTCCTTTTTCTCGTAAGATGAAATATGGTTAACTACAATAACACAAATCTTCAGTATGAAATCTACCCATACAAAACATTCTTTAAACAAAAATCGCCAAACCGCGGTCAAATTCTTAATACAACCCCTACTAAAAACTATCGTGTTATCAATCAACATCTATTCAGGCGTGGAATCCGAAATTTTTAAATAGGACCCGTCCGCATAGAACTGTAATGCATAAGCGAAAATGCATACAATCTAAGCAACTTTAGGCCCACTTTTAACAATTATTATTTTTCCTTTCTTTGTTTCTCAGAACACTATATACTATTCCCCAAAACTTTACTTCTCAAAATCCTCGAAACTCTGGCACAAAACGTACGATTAGCTCATCAAAAAAAGATAACAATCTCCATGAACAATATTTATATCTATTAATATTCTAAATACTCTTGAGTCCTCTGACATGTCTATTAGTGTTTCAGTCATTATCCCTAAGCTACACTCAACAATTACACTAACACATTTTAATATTTAATACAACATCACCAATAACTTTTAATACTAAACCTAACATATTACTATCCAATATCCTTATCCCATAGATTACCCTAAAACTATACTAAATAATTATACATTACATAACTTTATATATAAATAATATTCATTATATATATTAACTTCCAATACATATTATTATTAAATATCTACTTATTATATATTTAACATTATTACACTCAAATCTCTAATCATAATATAGATAATATAACACTTATATATCTCTATAAATAATAAATAATATAAATAAAATATCATATATAGATCAGTATTTACATAAAAGATAGTCGATTTAAATTAATCCATAATCTGATCTATATCATACCAAACCAGATAAACAATACGCACCCAAGGCCCACCTACCGATACATTCTAAACACAAGGTAACATTAATCCTCTCATTGAAAGGAACCTATAAGCGAAATACGCAACTAGAAATAAGACTGAAGTCCGCTTTACATATCCCTAGCACTAGACCGGATTTTAATAGCAGAGAAGCACCACGACCTTACCTAGCCATCAAACTTCCTACATCACAACATCGATAGATATATCCGTTGTCAACTGCAATCCAAACATTATTAGGTTCCAATAAATATATTAATAATTCAGACACTATTGTTCCAGTCTAGAATAACTTCACACATTACCTTGAATAAAAACATAATTACATCCATACATCACGAGAAAAACTGAATATTACTCAAACTAACCTATAACTTTTACCTATCTATATTAAGAAATTATCAAACCACATACTTACATAAAGGTTGAAATCACTGTCCTTTATGCAGAACAGTTCCGCGCGACCCACAAACAACCACACTATTTGAAGAGACTCGACAAAATCTGGCGTCAAAAAAATTGTGTGCATTCGAAATGTACAGAAGAAGTGAAGTTGAATAGTGAAGAACACACATCTTTTGAGCCTGAGTATAGCCCTTCTTATGTCAGATTTCTAACAAGGTCCTCACCAAGCCTTGCCTCCGGCCCACGACGCCAACCGTGACGTTGAAAAAAAATTCTCTCTGAACCTGAACTAAACTGAGAGAACAACTCGTTGCAAATCACATGGGGAAACGAAGAATAAAGCGAAAGGGTCCAAAAGTTGGGGCGCGGGCGACAGTTACCAAAAAACCAAGTGAAGGAACATAAACACAATACCCGAGAGTTAGGCACTTACTACCGAGAAGAGAGAGAGAGGACGATTAGGAGATAAGATATATGAATAAGAGTAAATATTGAAGAAAGAGAACAGAACAAAGAAGTACAGCATGTATTAACCGGACAAGACAAGTGTATAGATAATTATCATATAGACGAGAACACGAGAGGAGACTCAACTATCGAATACAGATCACAAGTAACTTGATGAATGTTAGTAACGACTAGGCCCAAACTAAAAATCGAGACCCCCAAGTAGACGACGCCCCGACAAACGAAAGATAAAAAGGGAAAACACAAGACATCACTCATGTAGCATATATAGTCATCTATAACAGATCTTACAATTCACTACACAGTCTGACCAACAGAACAACAGAGAGGGACCTAGTAATCGCAGCGGAGAACAAACGGTGGGAGTGGATCAATAATAGGAAAAAAATATATCAAAAAAAGATATAGTAGTATAGTGTGAGTGAAGGGGGTAGGTAGTAAAGCGCTTATACATAATAAACATACCTATAGATAGAAGGATAATGAGATAAAATCAGAAATAAAGCATGTTAATAAAGGGTATAATATATACAGTGAGTGCAGTATATAGTAATTAAACTATTAAGTGTTATGGTGTGAGTGTGTGTGTGGGTGTGGTGTGCTGTCGTGTACCGAACGTGATGTGATGAAGACATAGTGAATACAATATTATATAACAATAAATTAAATGATAATTATATATAATAATAATATATATATATATGATATATAATATATATATATATTTAACATTATATATTATATAATTATATACATAATTTATATTGTCTATAGGTCTAGAATTTACTACGTTGGGCTACTCTACACATAATACAACCCCGTATTAGATAGGTACGGCATATAGGTAGTGCTAGACTGAGATAGAGAGTACATATTACCTACCCTGCGGATCCATTACTACCTAATAACATTGACCTCCAACTAAAAATAGTAAGTATGCAGGGTAGATAAACTACGAAACGCATCCCCTCTCTAGTGATAGCCATATATAACTAGTATCATCATCTATAGCACGTACGTCGAAATATATAGAATAGCGGCATCACCCTGTGAGGTTCAATATGAATAAGGTCAACTACTAAGAACCTAAAACCCTCACCTCAGTGAGCTACCGGGTATGTTCCCTCACATATACTCACTAAAGCTCTATAATAATCAACGATATCGTTAAAATTAAGTATACGTATAAGGTAGTACTCACGGTACTGGATAGTTAGTACCACGGTATGATCTAGGTACATAATATATATATAGAGTCATTAGGTGGTAATAGCTATGGGAAATATAATAATTAAGTTATCATGAAAAATCATATAACATAAATATATAGTACTATTAAAATATATTCTATAATGAACTAAATATATAATAATAGGGTCAACGTACAACTAAGGTAATTATATACTCATAAATAGTAAATGGAGCCATGGGGACATGACATGAACGATGATTTAATACAGTAGTGATTAATTACAGTTGTATGAGGTTATAGCCGCCTACTATATGTAATAAATTAATCCATAGTATACCTATAGGGTACAAAAAAGGTTAGAGACCTAAGAATAAAAAAAAAAAAGAAAATAAGTGAAAAACAAGGTACCATAAATTTAGTTAATAAGTATGCATTGAGATGTCTAGTACAATCATAAATAGGTTAACATACTCAGTGTAATGTGGGTGTCGTAAGTACACCTAGGAGAGTGATATCTCCATGTATACTCGGAAAGGATATATGATAAACGAGCCAAGACGAGCACTTAAAGACTATATATACATACCCGTATCCACATATAACCTCTAATTATAACTACAAATATCATAACTCCATAGTAGTATATTATACCCATCATATTATTGGAAATATAATACAATTGATATAATAATAATCATATTAATAATGATAAAATAGTATAATATAACTGAACCGCTCCCTAAAATAGTAATAATAATAGTAAAGTATATTATTTATAATAAAATATTAAAATTCAAAACATAAAAATATATATTCCTCATATAAAACACCTCCTGTTGCCTCTCAGATCAAAATAAAAATATATTGAATTATAAATCAAAATGTAGAAATTATATTACTCTCAATCATCATGCAATTTTATTCAAAAGAAGAGGAAAGTTAGCGGAGATGCGGAATAAAGCGGAAATAATCAATTTAGAGGTGCCGAAGTGTTGCCGAGCAAAAATAGCAGATGACTTGGAGTGTCGGAAACATGTCATGTCCATATTCACTAAGTATATATAGTATAAATAATTTGTTTTTTGACGCAAAACAGATATTTACACACAGCTAGGTTTTGAAATAAATTGAAATAATAAGAAATTGAAAACATTAAAAAACTACTTTAGAAAAAATACTTTAAATGTTTATATTAAATACGTTTTAGATAATATTCGTAAATTACACTTCATTATTTATCGATAGATTGATGTATCTTAGTGTATTCATATATTGTATCTACTAAGGATAAGCCATTTATAAAATCGTCGTCTGGCAAAAAAAGTATAAGGTTCGAATTTTTTAATATTTACAGCCAAGATTTAGGGGGAGAAAGTACCCTCTCCCTCACTTGCCCACCTTATGACTTCGTACACATGATATAAATTATGAATAATAATAGATAAATATATAAAGATAATATTATTATAATAATATATATTATAGTACTATAATATAGTAAATGCATATATATATATATTAATATATATTATTAATAATATTTAATAGGATATATATATAATATGAAATATATAAATATAATATATAGTAGTTATAGTATTCTAAATAGTTACTCACCACTATCTTATAGTGCGCGTATAGGCAATAGAGCTCGGTAATACGTAATATATACGGTATACTGATTATACTCCCATAGATAGTAATATTGATATTATGAGTGACATGAGTGTATATGATAAAAAATTTATATAAAGGAACATGTACATAATTTTCTGATTATATAAATATAAGGATAAAGATAAAAGCAAATATAAGGTTTCCAGTGAATAAAAGGATAAGTAATAAATAATATTAGGTATAGTATAACATATCTATAGTGAGATAATAGTAGGCATATAGGAAAAAAATATAAAATATAAGAAAAAATACGAGTACGGAACCAAATACCAACTGAATATAGCTCCAGCCTAATAATATTATCTCCACACTATACTGCTGCAATTCGTGAAGCCCTCCTATCATTTACAAATCATAGAAAGCGATCCCATTCTCATGAAGCCTCGACATACTAAAATTGAATTATTGATGTGAGATACTTAAACTATATCGGAGAGTCTTTATATACCGGATAGGAGTGTGTATACATTCTCCAGCGTCAATAATAATAATAATTACATAATACATACACAATGATTGAAATCACGTGAACTCAATAATAGATAGATGAATAATAATGAGACTCTAAAGCTGAATTAATAGATAATTCACTTACTCAGCAAGCTTCTGTAATATGCTTACCGAAACAGGGGCAAATAGAGACGATATAGGCTATCGTAGAGGCTGGGATACGTACCTATATAGTGAATATATATACTAACCGAGTAATGATAACCCTCAGCGAAATTACCGTCACTAAATGATACAGCGTAGATAGTAATATAAAATTAATAATATATTATACTGATTACCTAAATAATATTAGATAATAGAGGATAAATATATCTACATATAAGCTATAACGAAGATACGATAACCGTAGCGCACTGTAGTACGCCTTAAGGGTAGGTGAGGTAAGGTAGCATGGAACATAAAAACCATAATATTATATAATACAAAATAGTGAGCTAGCTATACAGCAGAGTCTAGCGTATACGAGATATAACTCGTCGCACGACTCATAAGGGGAGTAACGCCAATATTTGAACTGCGATTTTTAAACCACAGGCATTATGGACCGAAAAGTAGAAAATAAATGATATTAAAAAAAAAGATATCAGAGGAAAAAAAAAGTGTATCACCAACGCTCTCCAAACACTAACCAACCCCAGACTCGACACCCTCAAAACCTAACTTCGACTAGCTATACAGTACTACTATACAGCCTCACGTCATGCATCTCTCAGCATATCGTATGTCCGCGGGCCGCAGCGACGAGCTCGTACGCCATTCGCTGTCCTGTCTCGTCGCGCTCGCGCGCATCACTCTATCATAGTGACCTTCACGCCGCTTCATTAATAAAGCGGTTCCAATTCCTACGTCGCTCTGATCATTTACCGTATACTACCCGTACCCCACATAATTCTTATATCATACATGTAGTTACTTGTATCTATCGTACTAGAGTACTCGTCTCACAGAGTGACTTCAAATGGTTAATGTACAGTAGTACGTAAGTATTAATAGATCTATCATATACTAGAATACATGTATATCTATACGAATTACGCAGCATCAGATCAATCTACCGAAGCCTAGTATAGATATGTATATATAGAGACATATCTGCACTCCATATAGTGATACGGGTGATAGGCCCAAATATAAGGAAAGAACATTGCCAACAAAGACATATTAAAATAAGAATGCACGTGTATATTTTCATTTTTCTTTCAATCTGCAATATATGAGCTAAGCAACTTCGTTATCGTATTTCGAGATCGGAGGAAGTCCTAATGCTATCTACATCAGTTCTGGCTAGGGGGTTTATCAATCTTATGATATAAGAGCGCCGCTCAAAGGAACGTATTTTCAGATGATGTTTGATTTTTGCCCCTCGGAATCTGGGCTATAGTCTGAACTACGTTTAAAAGCATTCTTATGAAAAAACGTACTTCTTATTTACTTTTAAAGCTACCACAGGTTCAGAAATTTATTGTTTTTTGTTGAGATATACACTTTTTTATTTCTGAATAACATATTAATTAATCCTTAGCACTTTGAGTATTTATGAGATAATCATGAGGGACTTTCGATAGGAACAAGATGCTTTTCATAATCGATATTTTTAGTTGATACTTCTCAGATTAATTAGCTCTCCTTGTTCTAAGATTAATTCTGCCTGCTCAAGAGGTAACAATGTTACTTGATTCGATTCTTAAAGGCAAACCTGTGTATACAACTACAAATCATATAACTTAGAACGAGCTAATAACTTAATAGGACGCGAGCGAACCACACAATAAAAATATCTCGTCTTCTAATATATACGCATGAACTTTTGGAACACTAAATTTAAGAGCTTATATAGATAACTTAAATTCCCCAGGTTTGGGCGTCGTTCTTCTCTTAAACACTGAAATAGGATTTAAATCCCTATCGTTACCTAATAGAAATAGCGCTCATTCCGCCAATATTATAGATTTATCTCGATGACTTCTACAAGAGCGTGTAATTTCATAGAGAATATAATGCGATCATACTAGATTCAATAAACTAATTAATGTGAGTAGCCTTTCCAACCATCTATAGATTCACACTAAATCAGGATATTACCACAATTAGTTATACTTATATATCACATCTCGTGCTTAAGGAAGAATTTTTTATTTACAATATGACATCAACACGATGGATATTACATCGTATAAATTCACAAGCCACCGTAAATAAACACACAATAATTTGGCCATTTAAAACATGTTACACAAAGTAAACTTCGACGACTTCACGAATATCTGATATCACTTTTTATTCGACGTACGTATCAATCAAAAACAATACGGAAAACACTTTGCATAATTTTTTATTAAAATTTTTCTAAGAAGAAAAATAATATTAAATTCTTAAGAAGAATTCACTTAACATACAGACTTTTTCAAAGAGTGATCCAATTTGGAACGTTTTCCCCAATCTGTTTTTTGCTTGGAATCCTGCGCATATTTTCCAAGCGAAGACTAGAGTCACGGGATAGTATGAAATAATATTGCTAATGCACAACTCGTATTAATACATCAGAATACACTCTGTGCTTTCCCTGAGTTTATATATAGTACTAATAAGAACATGCCTCATAATCCACTTATGATCAATGGAACCGTTTCCATGGGAACATGCCCAGCTGAATAATTAGAGAGTCATAGTAGAAAGTAATAGTACTATATAAATATACGGAGAGAAGTCACAGAGTCAAATACTAGGTAAGTAAAGTATGAGTAAGTAGAGTCTAATATAAGATGTAGTAATAATAGAGCATATAACTCAGGCCGACCCACGTTATATAAGGGAATGCGGCATACACGCCATAAGTACGGATATATATTATATGAATATAGGTAAACTATATGTAATATACTAGATAGTATATATGAATAGATAATATAATATTATAGAATAGAATATAAATAGATATATATAAGAATAATATATAGTATAGATATATATATATATAGATATTGATAATAGATAATAGTAATAAGATATATATTAATAATAGTAGAATGATAATACTATAATAGTATATATATATTCAACATAGGATTATATGAGATGTAAATATACTATAATATAGATGATATAGATATATATATTATATATAATATAATAGAGAATATAATATATATATAGAGAAGAGTAGAGATATAGATATAGAGAGATAGATTAAATATTATAATTAATAGATAATAATATAAAATATAGAATAATATAATTATATTATAGTAATATACTAGTGCGTAGCGATTTAGTAATGAATAGATAAGATAAGATAGATAAGAAAATAGAATAATATAATATATATATATATAAATAATAAATAATAGAATATAATAGATATATATAGATAGATAGATAGAGATATATATATAAAAGATAAGATAAGTATATATATATATAGACTAATAAAGTTTAATATATATAGAATATATAAGTAAGTAAGATATAGAGAGTGGGAAAACGTAAACATATTGAGTCAGTTTACGTGAATCACACAGGGGAGAGCTCAGATAATAATTCTAAAAGATCGAGAAAGCGAGTATAGCGGGATAAATAGTAAGAGATAATAGTATATTAATATATAGGTAGATATAATAGATAGGTATATAATATATAATATATATATATAAAGATATAGATAGTATAATATATTATATATATAGTATAATTATAGATAAGTGTATATATATATATAAGATATATATAGATATAGATATAGATATAGAGATATAGATATAGAGTAGGGTCAGAGCAGATAGGGTAGCGCAGTCAGTAGGGTACACTAGTGAGCCGCACCCGCTCATAATGGTATGCGAAAGAAAAAACGGAGCCCGATAGGGGGCCAGACACGGGTGAAGGGGAGATAGGTAGAGATAAATAAGACGATAACGAGTGAGTAAGATAAATACTTATAATCTAAATGTGATTGTAGTAGTAAGGGAAAGTGTATTAGGTAGGGTGTCACTAGTATATGATATTCATTCTCTACTTTGATTGAGCTATAACACATTTCTCAAAACCAAAGACACTTTGCGCTGCTGTCAAGATAAAGAGTAATCTAAATCTTTAGCTGTGCTGAGGAAATGCGAAAAAAATTATTGATGCTTCAACACACAACTGTGCGAAGAAAGAATCCTAGTAGATTGAACTAAGAAACATTATCGTTATATTCTATAAAGGTGCGACTTTGTACTGTTGTGGCATCAAGCATTAATATTGCGATAAAGTATGTGCGTGCGCAACAAGGCTAAGAGTTATAAATGTCAGGCTATATAATTATATAGAGAATAATATTAAATATATATTATAATTATAGAAGAGAGAATTTACAATATATAGTAGTGATAAAGTGTAGTCAAGCATAGATCAAAGAAAATTAAGAGTATATAATATATATTACTATAGATATAGTATCATTTAATATACTTATATATATATATAAGATATATATGAGAGATAGAAAAATATAGTAATATAATATGAAGAAGTAATTATATAGATATAATATTAATAATAGTATATTATATGTAAATATATATATATAAAATAGATTATATGATATATAGTATATTAAGTAGATAGATATAGATATAAGATAATATATAGAGGTATAATAGATTATATATAGAAATATATATTATTATATAGATAGAAAGAGAGAGATAGAGATAAGATATTATATATTATATATTAGCTGCAACCGGTGAGCCCCGCCAAGTGGGAAAGTCCTGCCGAACGCCCCATAAGATAGTATATTATATTATAGATGAAGATATATATAGAGTATTATAATATATATAGATAGTAGATAAGATATTATATATATAATAGTATATATATATATATATAATATAGTATAATAAAATATAGATATATATAGATATATATAAGATATATAGATATGATATAGTATAGATATGATATAGATGAATATAAGATTATAATAATATAAAGAAATATATAATAATATTTATAAGATGTAAGAGAGAATAAAGAGGAAAGCAAAAAAGGTCTCACTATAGATCACCATTAGGGGTTGTATGAGAAGTAAAGGATTATATGTGAAAAATGCAAATATTAATAAATAACCCAAAAAGACTGCTAATATACAGGTAGTGGTATAAGGAGGGGGTGAGGTGAGTAGTGAAGTATAGCACGAACGATATTACCACGGTAAATATAAGTAGGTACTATAAGTAGTCCGCTCTCCATGGATGATAGGGCAAGTAGGGAAGGGCTCGTAATACGACGCGTCATCAGTAGGAACACGGTAGTGGACATACCCACCTCCACTCCGGATGGGTGTACTAGGTTGGTCGGGGCAAACCCCACCCCGCCGCACGGGGCACGAGCCCGTGAGTTCAGGGGGAGCGGGCTTAGTTGGGCACACTGAACCTTTCAGGCACCAAGCGTCCCTCGCAGCCATGCAGACACAGACCACAGAGACTTTAAACGCGCGCGGAGACCTACCCTTCCAGCAACGCACAGCGCGGAAGATGGAGAGAACCCTCACAGAAACACGCTCGCTGCCAGTGAAAGAAAGAAGCACCAGACAGCGGAAAACATAGCGCTCGCAGTTATTACATCCAGCACAAGACCTCCGTGAGCAGGACACAGCACCCCTGTGCTCCGCAGGACGGTCTCGTAGAAGGATGTGGCACGCGAGAGAGATGGTTAAGTCCCCGAACACCTGCCGTCTGCAAGGTACCTATAGAAAAAGAAGAGAATATAAGTACCAAATCTGAGCGCACGCCATAAAGAAGAGAGATCAAGTAGAACTTTGAAGTATACAAGAATGACTGAGTTATAATAAACCTTTGGCTTTTGACTCGAACCCTGTCCAAAAGCGGGTGAACCAGAGCCCCCCAGATAATGTAGAACAGTAACATCATACAAGCGGATAGAGACCCTTGTATCAGGCTGGATAAGTAGAGAAGGAAGGAATTAAAAATCTCGCAGTCTAAAACAGAACTCCCAGTCCTTGAGGCCGCCCTAGCAACTGTTGTGATGGATGAGGATTACCAAGACATTTTTATTGTTATGTATAAGGCCACAAGAGCATTGTAATATATAGTCGACCAGGGAAAGACCGAGACGAAACACCGTACGAACCGAGATCGAGCAAAACACACCGATCGATAGAAGGTGTTTTAGAGAGGGAGATTGTGTAGAAGTTGAGTTTTAAAATTGATTTCACAAGGTGAGACGACCCCAATCGGAAGACTATCGCAGAGATATCCAGTATAGAAGAAAAATCGAGAAAGATATAATACACAGAGACAATGTCTAGAAGTAACAGAGGAGATAGCAGAAATATGAAATAATATAAAAATGAAAGAGTACGCGACATCATAACCCGGCATATGAGTAGATGAGAAGTATAGAATGAGCAAGCGTAGAGAAAATCTTAATGCAAAACAAAGAATAAGAGATAAAGTTAAAGGACATAGACAGAAACCCTGAGGCACACACCACATTGACAGAAAAGAGGAAGAAGTCGCGCTCCCACTCACACACACACACATTGAGAGCAGACTTGAAACGCAAAGCGTAGACCATAAGAGTAAGACAAAGGAGGAAGAGGCAAGAACCACATAATAGGTCGTAGTAAAGGCCATCAAAAGGGTAGTAAAATACAAAACAAAGCTAAACAAAATGGGGATAAAGCCGGTTATAGACCTTAAACTTAGTACTATAATAATAATACCCTAAGGGTATAGAGTATATAGGCGGTAAAGAGCTAACTAACGCACTAGAGGATAATGACACAGTATACTTAAATAAAAAATAGAAATAGTAATTACATGCATAGAGTCAACTTGTGCCCACCCCTTATACTCGGATGATCAATATAATCAAGTACTAAAAACGAAGAGCTCCTAATTATATGACGTAGTAATAGAGTAGGGAAATATAAGTATAGCTTCCTCGGATCGTAGATATAACATGATACGGATAACGAAAACCGAGCCCAGGACAAACAGTATAAATGATATAGCCCTTATTAATAATATATATAAATAATATAGAGATATAATATATAATATTAATAATATATATAATATGGCGTTATCCTCTTACTCTGATGAGCTATACTATATGTCTAGCTTTTTACTTTTCAAGTCGCTCAATATCGCGCTGTGACTGATGATAGGAGAGCGAACTTCTATCTTTGATGAGGTCATGTCAATAGTGCGTGTGTCCTTCGTAGGTGAGTTCATGTCTTATCTCCTTACTTATATTTAAATAGAAAGAAACTTACTTTCATTAATGAATCTTCTCAGCACTTAGCATCATCATACTCATATTCCACTCAATATGCGATGATTCGACCCTTCATATGCTTCTAACATCATTTCAATTCTGCATAACTACTTTTACTTCGAGAAATGCCTCTCGTACAATTCTTCCGATTTCTATTCTCACTGATCTGGAAAGAATTTGCCGAATTGGGTCGTCTTCAACCTTTTCAATTTTATGAAAACATCAACTTCTACATGAATCTCCCTCTCTAAAACAACCTTCATCTAACTATTTCCTAATCATCTTCGACGGCTTCTCTACGATCATCCCCTAGTTGACAATATAAACAATTCCATATAGAATGCCTTAACAATAAACAAAAAAAAATGAGCTTGGAAACCTTCACATCACAACAGTGCGACTTAGGCCCGGCCTCAAAGAAACTGGTAGTTCAGTTTAGACGAAATATGCGAGAGATTATTTTTCCT
>JABUQX010100272.1:25000-31060 GCA_015478945.1 Trachelipus rathkii
CCACTCATCCTCCACCACCTCCCCATGGTTCTCCACTTCATGCATATCCTCCTCCTCCACATCATTTGGTATATTCAGCAAATCAACAAAATAATTCTTCCATCTTTCCCCAATCTCTTTCGGGTCCGTTAACAACGTTCCATTCTCATTCTTTATTGCATATGTTGGAGGTGCTGTTCCTTTCCTATAGTTTTTTGCCATATTAAATATCAATTTTCTAGTACCCGCAAGGTCCTCTTCCAGATCTCTACCAATCTTCTCCCATGTATTTTCCTTTTCCATTCTTTTTATTCTCTCTGTTTCATTTCTCACAGTTATATATGCTTCTCTATCCTCCATTCTTCTTGTCTTCATCCATCTTCTGAAACATTTCATTTTTCTCTTGACTGCTTCTTGCACTCTTTCTGTCCACCACGCTGTTTGTCTTTTCTTTTTTCCATATATTGTTTTGGTTTCTATGATCCTCTCAGATACCTCCACCAATGTATCACGGAAAACCTCCCACCCTTCCTCCACATCTACATCCTCCCCAATCCTCTGTCTTTTCGTATCCATTTCTCTTTGGAATGTGTTTTTACAATCCTGGTCTCTCAGTTTCTCAACCATAAATCTTTTTCTCCGCCTGCATCTAAAAGGCTTCGGCATTTCCATTCTCAATTTCCCCACCACCATTCGGTGGTCTGCATCTCCCGATACGGATGGTATACTTTTCACATCCTTAAATATTCTTTTGTTGTTTGTTAATATCAAATCTATCATTGATTTCTCTCCATATGCCTCCCTTCTGTCATCCCATCTGTA
Organism: Trachelipus rathkii; assembly: GCA_015478945.1. Lineage (NCBI taxonomy): Eukaryota > Metazoa > Arthropoda > Malacostraca > Isopoda > Trachelipodidae > Trachelipus > Trachelipus rathkii. Next base: position 25,802 of record JABUQX010100272.1, read on the forward strand.
CCATGTCCATTTCTGACTTTCTCTATGATTATAGTACGTGTTCATTATACTCATGTTGTTACGTACACAAAAGTCTATGATGCTATCTCCCGCCAGATTCTTATTTCCCAAACTAAACGCTCCTATCACATTCTCTATTCCTCTGCGATCCACACCAACGTGTCCATTCATATCCCCCAAAACAATTACATTATCATGGAAAGGTACTCTATTTTTGACGTCCTGCAATTCTTGATAAAAAACTTCCCTCTCTCCAGCTGGTCTTCCTTGCTGCGGTGCGTACACCTGTATAAAGCTTAGATTTACTCCGTTTGTCTTTACTGAAACAGACATAATACGAGAATTTTTCTGTTCGATGTTACTTACTCTTTGTGCCATCTCCTCCGATAATATCACTCCCACTCCATGTCTATTTTCTCTTCCTCCACTGTATATCAATTGGTAATTATGATGAAGAACTCTAACTCCACTTCCGGCCAATCTCGTTTCACAAACTCCCAGCACATCCAACCTTCGCTCCATCATCAGCATCACCATCTCCTCCTCCTTCCCTCTCAACGTTCCAACATTTAAAGTGGCAACACGTATATTTTTTCTAGAAGTTCCATTTCGTAATCCAAAATCGCGCGGTCGTCTCCTTAAAAGTCTGTCAGGGCTCCGAGGCAAAACAAGAGTTTCTTGAGCAGGTGATGTCGGTTGCCGGCTTGCTAGGCCTGTCGCAACCCTATTTTCTCACAAATAGTGAGGTGGTATCAACTGCTAATTATCAACAGCTGTTAGCGGGAAGAAAATTACAGGATGTGGGGTGTTCCCAAACCCCAGCACCCAAAGTTATGCAGCCTTCTCGTCAGGGCTATGAAGTTGACTAGTAGAGATAAGCATTCAGATCAGCTGTCCCGATTTTAAAGATATAATATTCGAAAGAAAAGTTGAAAAAATTTTGTTATTCAAATTCCAAAAAGAACACGGCATCAAAATATTGCAGCTCCTCTGTATAAATTTTGGACCTTTTTTAAATTACCAAAATTAAATAAAATATGTAAATAATTTTGAATTTAAAATTTTGCTTCCTATAAATAATTTTGCATTATCGTTAACTGGACAGAACAAATCATTTCCTCAGAAGTCTCTTCCCATCTTCACAAACATCTACCACGGTTTAAGAGTGTGGTTCTTGAGCTCTTAATTTCTTCTCCTCTATCTGTGCCGACTCTCCTATTTCCCTTCCAATCTTGCTGTTTCCAAACCAAACTTATCTCCGCGAAGTCTAAATCATATATATATATATATATATATATATATATATATATATATATATATATATAAAAATATATTTAAAAATATATATAATCTTCTAAAACTTTTAGAATATAAATATACCTAAATATATATGTTTTTTTTTTAAAAATAATAATAACATATATATATATATATATAATATATATATATATATATATATATATATATATATACTATATATATATAATAATAATAATAATAATATATGGTATTGATTTAAAATGAATTTATTTATATAACCATGTAGCCCAATAATAACAACTGTATGTAATAACTATGTAATAATAGCCATAATATGTAATAATAATGTAATAATAATATATAATAATAATAATATATATATGCTATATATATATATGTAATAATATATGTTATTATAAATTATTTAATATATGTATATGTATGTATATATGCTCAACTTAATAATATAATAATAATAATAATAATAATAATATATATATGTTCTTCTAATAATAATATATATATATTTAATAGTATGTAATAATAATAATAATATGTATATAATAATAATAATAATAATAATAATAATAATAATATATATAATATATAACTAATAATATACTAATAATAATAATATAATAATAATATATAATAATTAACAATAATAATAATAATAAAGGAAATAAAATTTCATTTAACTTTACAATGTTGTAATTAAAATAGAAAAATATAACAATAATAGTATATCTATATATATAATAATAATATAATAATAATAATATATATAAAATATGTGAAATAAAATATATTTGTATATAAAAGTATTATTAATATAGGTAATAATATGTAGTATGCTAATAATATAATAATATATGTAATAAATATATATAATATATAATATATATAATATATGTATATATATATATAATATATATATATATGTAATAATATAATATATATACCAATATGCTAATAATAACTGTGTAATAATATATATGTATATAGATATGTATATAATAATATATAATAACCAATATGTCTAAGGATCATATATAAGTATATGTACTCACTTCCTTTGGAATATGTATGTGAAATTATAATATGTGTACAAAATTTGTATGCAATATGTATAGCCAATATATGTATATAATAATATAACAATAATATATAATATATATATATATATATATATATATATATATTCTTTCCTTTCTTTCTGGCCTTTCTTAAGTTTTTATTTTTCATTCTGATATTCCGCTTGACGGGCATTCAGTAGGGTACATAGAATTTTTATAAATTTGTAAATTTTGTAATTCCTGTAAATTTTTGTGGGAAAAAGAAGGAAAATTTTCAATGGAGAGGAAAAAAAATTTACATTTACTGCAAAGAAAATAATGTAATAATTTATAATATTTAAGTAAAGTTAATTAGCTTAAGTAATAAGCAAGTAAGTAAGTAACTCTCCATTCTTCCACTCATTTTAATTGTGCTCCCTCGTTTATATCTAGAGTTGCCTCTCGTCTACAGCTTTCTGATTTAATTCTTGCCGATTTGGTCGGAATTTCTCAGTGGGGTAACCGTAATCTTGTGAGAGTTCAACTCTTTAAAAACTCAACTTCTTCATATCTCCCTCTCTAAAATACCTCCCAACTTTCCCATCCCCTTTGATGGGCTCTCGTCTCTCCTGTTGACAACATAAACATTCTAGGACTAAGCATAAATGAGTGAAGATTGTCTTGGCTCTTCGTTTCACATCGGTTGCTAAAATGGCCTCAAAAAAAGCTGGGAATTCTGTTCATATTGCGTGAATTTTTTTCTTCTGCTCAGATGCTCCAGTTATATAAAGGTCTTATTCGTCCCTGTATGGAGTACTGTTTCCCCACATTGGGGTGGTTCGGTTCCATCCTCCTTTTGGATAGAGTTGAAGCTAAGGCTAAGAGGCTTATAAAGTGTCCCATACTTTCTGACTCCCTTGACCCTCTTTCTCTGCGTCGTGACGTCAATGGTGCCCTATCTCTTTTCTATAGGTATTACAACGGCAGGTGCTCGAGAGAATTCACCTCTCGCATTCCTCCACCACTGCGTCGCCCTCGTAATACAAGAGGTGCCTTGTTCTCTCATGAATATTGTGTGAATATTGGAGACTCAAGGATCACTCGTTGTGGTACCTCCTTCTTTCCAGCCACATCTGTTTTGTGGAACTCCTTGCCTTCTTTTATTTTCCCTGCAATATTCAATCTTCCCTCTATTTGGAAATCCCACTTTTTGCGTCTGCGCCCACCTGAGGGAATTGCGTTAGGCAAGGGACTGGGTGGGCTTACTTTACATTTATTTTAATGTTTTCCTTTATGTAATTTTTATTTATTTATTTATTTATTTTTTTTGCCCCCTCCTTTTGAAAAGGGCATTGCCCGTGAGTGGTGGTATCATGTAAAAAAAGAAAAAAAAAGAAAAAAAAAGTAAGGAAGTAAGTAAGTAAATAAATAAGTAAGTAAGGTTAGTTAAGTTGTGTTAGTTATTATAGATTTAAACTTATTACTTGACAACTTTAATCTTTATGCATGCTTATTGGTTAAAAAAAAACTTGGCAACTTTAATCTTTATGTTTATTGTTTAAAAAAAAAACCTAAAGTTGAATAAAATACAAAATTTTAGTAAATATACCTTTTCGGTGAAAGATCGTACTGAATAGCCGCCACGCTAGACATATCTAAATATATTTTTCAATAGAATCTGGTACAAACTTTTAATTTCTATATTTCTCTCCTTTCGGTATCTATCATTTTCTCTTTGATTTCCTTTCCGGCGATCAATATCAATTGTTGATGACGTCATCAACTCATCATATTTTAAATCTATTTATAGAGATGTTCCTCAAGGTTCTCTTCTATTAAGAAATCTTATTTTACTTTTCATTAGTAACGTCTCTATCAGCTCAGCACTTATCCACTCTTATAGCGACGACTCCTGTCTTCATTACTATTATTTATTTGAATAACATCCCTACAAACAATAAATAAGTCATGCTAGTATTAGTATTATTATTATTATTATTATTATTATTATTATTATTATTATTATTATTATTATTATTATTATTATTATTATTATTATTATTATTATTATTATTATTATTATTATTATTAGTAGTAGTAGTAGTAGTAGTAGTAGTAGTAGTAGTAGTAGTAGCATAATCTCTGATTTTTTCTCGATTTTATAACAGTGGCAAAGAAACATGGTTGTTTTCGTATACCAAAAAAGCTCAGTTCCTTCATCTAGCTACTAGACGTAATATTCAACACAAATATGGCAACTCGTTCGAAAACAAACAATAAAATCGTGTATGTCCTTAATATTCTTTGTTTCTCTTTTTCAAGTGAACTTTCTTTGGGAGGCAGTATTTTCTCTTTCAAACAAGTTGAGGTTCGATGCATCGGGGGCGCCTTCTCAAGTTCTTTCATGATCGGGAGCTCCTTGCTCTTTATAGAGGGTGCCGTTCGCCCCTGTATGGAGTACTTTCACGCATCTGAAAGGATGGAGCCCTAAGGATTTTCGTCTTCAAACTTTTACTTTAACTATCTCTCTACAGTCTTTAGTCTCTTTCTGTTCTTTGAACTATTGCGTCACTATCGTTATATTATTGCTATTACAACGAACACTGATCTTCTGATCGCCACAGTCACATACTTCTCCATTGAGAACTCATACGACTTGTCCTTCCGTACTCTCCCCTTTCTTGTCCAACCCTTTCCTCTATACTTAATTCACATGCTCAATCTTGCATACTACGATGGAAGAAAATAGGAATCACATTCCCTTTTCCTATTTTACAAAATTCCTATGTCTTCAAACTTAAATAAGTCCGTGTATCAAGGAAGTTTTTATGATGCTACTTGGAAAGCTCTGCTCCTTTTTTTTTTTTTTACCCCAAATCGATGTTTAAATCGTCTTTATGGCCTCCCTGAGGGAAGACGTAAGACGTAATATATATATATATAT
>JABUQX010100273.1:15000-17500 GCA_015478945.1 Trachelipus rathkii
ATATATATGATATTATATATATATTAAATTTTATATATATATATATATAGTATTAATAGTATTTATAGTATATTATATATATATATATATTTATAGGTATATATATTTATATAATATAATATATACATATATATATATATATAGTATATATATAATATTTATATATATATTATATATATATATTATATTAGTATATATATATATATTATACTATTATATTATTTTATATATAAAATAACCTATATATATATATATTATATATATATATTATATATTATATATATATGTATAATATAAATATATATTATATATATATTATTATACAAATCTTATATAAATACTTTGAAATGGAGAGATAAAATTTTTTACTATTATAACACACGATAATAGAAATATCAAAATGTTCAAATAGATTCAGTAAATACCGCATAGGCGATTTTTTTTTTATATATATTCGTTTAATGTATTATCTTGGGATGAAATAATCTGTGGAAATTTTTATCTGCCTTTCTTGCAAAATCCGATTATTATTACATCAAAAGCTTTATTATTAACCGAATAAATTAGACCATCATATTTTGAAATTAAATTAACTCTTTTTAAAATTAACACAACATATTTTTGAAATTAAAATGATTCTTGTTTCTATATATTTTTAAGCACACGAATATTAGTATCAATGAAATGGTGGATCTTTATATACAGTTTTAGAATAGTTATTAATTCTCATAGAAAAAGTTAAAATTTGCGAGATATGAAAGATTTATTTTCTGCTGTTGCTTTATTAGTGGCCATAATGAGTGATGTTTAAAATGCTAAAGCAATATGCAATTGTACCTCATATATACTATATATAAGGTATATATTATATATATAGATGATATGTATATATAATATAATATATTATAGTATATATATATAATATAGTATGAATGAGTGGTGTCTAATTTATATCTAAATAACAATAAAGATATTTAGGAACTGTTTCTAATTATTATATTTTAGTATATATATATTACCTATATATATAGATAGTATATATATTATAGTATATATATATATAATATTATATATTATAGTATAGTATATATATATTAGTAGTATAAATATATATATATAGTATATATTTTTATATATACTATCTTCCTTATTATATATATATTACAATCACATAAGTATTTATATATTAGGGGTGATGGTGTGTGTTCATACTACACATACATACTATAAGGCGGTAGTAGCTATATATCTACTATCTAGTATATATATATGGCAGTGTCGTAATCTGACTTTATTAATATGCTTTGAATAGGTAGTAGTTTTCGATGCAGAAGTTTTTATTTTATATATATACGTATATTATATATATAATATATATATATATAATATATATATATATATATATATATATATATATATCTATTATATTATTATATAACTATATATTATATTCACAACTAGTATTATATATAATAGGTATAGTAATATATATATATATATATGTCTCATATAGGTGGTTATGATATAGTATACCGATTTGAATTGCATATCACTACTCGCTCACGAATGGTTAATGACATTGAAAATAAGAGTAAGAGAACAATTTAATAAGATAAAAGTCAACTATTTTGGTTTCTTTCCTTCTCAGCTTACTCGCAAAGTAAATCTAATTTGGAAACACTCGAGGAATATTCAATCGGGAGGGCACAGCAAGGACCTCATAAGACAACTATTTAATATATAGAGCAAAACAAAAGAGAATATCATGCATTCAGTGTGAAACCACTTGAAAATAATTGATGTATGTATGTATGTTATGTATGTATGTATGTATGTATGTATGTATGTATGTATGGATATGTATGTATGTATGTATGTTGTATGTATTGTATGTATGTTATGTTGTATGATGTATGTCTGTGTCTTCATACCTCTCTCTCTCGCTCTCATCTATGTGCAGCGTTCTTCTATAAGGTGATTCGTTAACCGCAGAGTCTATAGGTAAAATGCTTTGGTAATTCCGCGTTTAGCAATTTAACATTTTTTTGAGATAATGGTTTAATATCCATTCTAAATAATTTAATTGGACAATTATTAAAAAGCAGAATATTAAAAGTAAAATCATATAGGGTAAATATATATATAATAATAATCTATTATAGTATATATAATATATATATATAATAATATATATATATAGTATAGTATATATGATATACGATATTAACTTATATATATCATGTAGTGCTATTTAGCATATTATGATATAAGTATATCTAGGTCGTATAATATATATATACATATTTTGAAAAATGGGTTTTAAGAATTGCGCTTGGGAAGGTTGCTTAGTAAAAAATTATTTCATTTTTTTTAGCTAATACTGGTTTACCTTCTGAACGCAAATTTCATAGTAGAAGCTGAAATCATTCATCGTTGGATATAAGCCAAATATCATGTTTAAGTGGGCAGCTGAAACTATTCCTAAAACTGTCACTGTCAC
>JABUQX010100273.1:20000-31164 GCA_015478945.1 Trachelipus rathkii
GCTATAAGACATTATCATTTTAACAAGGGCACAGAATTAGAAAGGAATACCATGAACATTAACCTAAGTTAATAGAGTAGATTTTATGGAAACACTAAAATGGTACATACAGATCATATATAGAAATATTTTTAGGTTTATCGGCATATAAATTAGATAAATTTATATATATATATTATATATATATATATATATATAATATTATATATAATCCAGCCAATAGGAGCATTGTTTAGACCAACAACATACTGCCGGAAGAGGACGTGTTTTCTATGGTGGCCTTTCGTGTGGGTAAGATAATAAACGAATTAGAGGAGTGGAGTAGTGATCGGCAATATATATATTATACTAGATATACTATTTTATTATTAGTACTCTTAATATTTTGAATAAATATAAATATACATAAAACTATATTATGTGTTTGGTAATATTTTTATATATATGCCTATATATTATATATATCATAGTATATATATATAATATATATATATAATATATTTGTTATATATATATATATATTATATATATATATATATATATATATACTATATACTATATATATATCTGAACGAATGCCTTTAAATTTACACAACTTTTTTAAAATTTAAACTTTATTACTACAAACAGACATAAATATTTTCACTTCTACATAAACAAACATATATAATATATACATTATAACTTTATTCCCACTAGCTTTCGCCGGCTTCAACAGACAAGAAGCCTCTAAGTTCCCAGGATTCCAATAACTTTCGCTGGATTCAACACGGCCTCTTCAGGTGAGATAAAACAGACAAGAAGCCTCTAATTTCCCAGGATTCCAATAAGTTGAGGAGTTTAACGATTAGGTGGTTGTTGATTATTCACTTTATTATCGATCCTATTGTAAAATCTTGTGTTTTTCATTATTAAATTCTGTGTGGCATCTATGTTTACTTCACCCGCTATTTTATTAAAGTTGCTACTGTTCTTTATACAGAATGACTCGATCAGTTTCCTTTTGTTGTTATCAGAGACAAAAATTATAGGTTGCATGTTATCAATATTAATTTTATGGTTCAAACTTCTCCTGTGCTGGGTCAATGCTGAATTTAGGTTATCAGAGATTAGATCAGATCTATGTTGACATTTGCGCCTCTTCAAATCTATAGTTTCTTCAATATATATATCTGTACAATCATGACAGGGAATACTATAAATACATTGTCCACCAACGACATTGTTAAATTTATTAGGCTTTAGAACTTTTTTAAATGGTAAAGAATTTGATGGGGTTGTAACAATATTTTTTGGTAATATTCTTTTAACATAATTAGGAAGAGGATACGGGACTGATAAATAGGTGATATTCTCTTCCTGACGTGCTGGGTTATGGGCATGGTAGAACTTATCCTTTGCTTTCTTCAATGCTTTGTTAATAATAAAGAACGGGTATTGTAAGGTTTCAAATGTTTTAAACAAAAAGTAACTCTTCATTTAACGTTGATGGGGAACAAATTCGCAATGCCGTAAAATGCAGAAAGGGGTACCAGTTTTTGTATTATTGGAATGAAAAGAATACCAATGACGGCGGATATCAATAACATACATTGGTATTCTTTTGTTTGTTTTATCTCACCTGAAGAGGCCGTGTTGAAGCCGGCGAAAGCTAGTTGGAGATAAAGTTATAATGTATATTATACATATAACTATATATGATATAGTATATATATATATTCATATATGATAGTATATTTATATATATATAGCTATATATATATATTATAATATAATATTATCATATATATATGTTTTTTGTTTATGTAAGAAGTGAAAATATTTATGTGTTTTGTAGTAATAAAGCCTAAAATTTTAAAAGAGTGTGTAATAATTGTATAGGGGCATTCGTCAGGGAATATTAAAATATATAGCAGTCCGAGAGTTTTGAAAATTTTCTATTTTGTCAGTTATAGTATATTAAGTATATTATCATAGTATATATATATATATAATATATATATTTAGTATATTTATATATATAAAATATATATATAGCTATATATATATATCATATGATTTATACTATATATATATATGTATATATATATTATAATATAATATTATATATTATTTATAGTTATCTATAATATATATATTATATATATATATATATATATATCAGTATATTTACTATATATATTATATAATTATATTATATTATATAAATATAATTATATAAATATATATAGTATATATATATATATATTATAGTATATATATATATATTATTATATAATTATTATATATATATATATATATATTATATATATATATAAATAATATTATAATAATAATAATCAATAATATAATAAATAAACGAAATTGAGGAGTAGGAGTAGTGATGCGGATAATATGATATATATATATATATATATATATATAGAATCTATATATATATATGTTATATTATCTGATATATTAATAGTATATATTTTCTGTGTGGTCTGTGTATATTATAAAAAAAAAAAAAAATTATATAAATAATATATTATTATATATATATATAGTATATATATATATTATTATATATATATATAGTATAGTATTATATATTAATAATATACAGGTATATCATATAGCAGTATATATATTATATATATTATATTTATATATTTATAATATATATATATATATATATATATATATTTACTATATATTACTATAGTAAGTATTATATACTTTCCTGAAGGAAATGCATATTTGAACATTAATTAGTGAACTATCATCATTCTGTATAAACTAAATTATATGATGTATTATATATATATTACTATATGATATTATATAATTATTATAATATATATATATATATATATATATTATATATAATATTATAGTAATTTATATATAAATAGAATTTAGTTATTATATAATATGATTATATATTCTATATTATATATATTAGGTATATATATTAAATATATATATATATATAATATATTAAATATATATATATATATATATATAGATATTATATATATATTATATATATAATATAGTATTATATATATATTGATATATAAATATATATATATATAGTATAATATATATATATAGTATATATATATATATATATATATATATTATCTTATATATATATATTATATATATATGATATATATATATATATACAGTATAAATATTTTGATTACCCAATATCATAAAGTTTGATTCATTTTGAATCCCACAAACATTATTTAGATAATAATATATATATATATATAGTTATATAATATAAGTATATCGTATATATATATATATAGTCTTAATATATATCTTTATATATATATCTATATTATAATATATATATATAATTATATATATTGTATATATATATATTATATTAGTATAATATTATATATATATAATATATATATATATATATATATATATTATATATATATATAATAGTGGGTAAGTATATATATAATATATTATTATATAATATATATATATATATATATATATATTTATATAATGTATAGCATAATATATATATATAATTATATATAGTATAAAAAGAATAAAATTTAAATTAGTAAAATAAATTAAAGTGTTTAATTGTAATTATTTTAATTTAATAAAAAAAATAATATTATATTATATATATATATATATTATATATTATATATATAATGTTTATATATATATATATAGTTTATATATACTCGAGGCAACGAACACGAGAGAGGTTAAAATGGCTTAAATGTTTTTGGAAAACGTTTAATAAAAGATTTTTTATATAGACTGTAACAAAATAATTTCAGACTTCATAATCTTTCGGCAATTGAAAATAGGGACAATTCAAAATCATTTAATTCGATATAACGTGCAAAACACTATAATTATATATAGTATATATATACCAGTATATATCTATAGTCTATATATATATATATATATATCATATATATAGCTCTAGTAGTATATATATAGTAATATGATATATATATATATATTATATATATATTAGAATACATAAATATTTTCTATTTCTCTATGATAGCTTGTGGAATTATATATATATATATATATATATATATATATAATATATATATATAGTATATATGTTATATATATATATATATATATATATATATATATATAATACTGTAATATAATTATAATATATATTATATATATATATATATATATATATAATATATATATATCTCTATATATATATATTAGTATATATAATATAATAATAATAATCGATAATAATAATACTAATATATAATAATATTATAATAATAATATAATATAATGAATAATAATAATAATGATAATATAATAATAATAATAATAGAATAATAATCATAATAATAATAATAATAATATATAATAAATAATAATGAAGTAATAATAATAATAATAATAATAATAAAATAAATAAAATAATAATAATAATAATGATAATAATAAATAGATAGATATAATTTTTGGTAGAAATTTGATGGAACGAGATCCTAGGAAAGAGCTTTGCCCAAATCATTTTTAAAAATTTTATAAGAAATAATATTTTTTTTCATCCTTTAAGCGAGTGAATCTAACTCTAAAAGACATCATCTGAACAACCATTCTAGAATCTCGTATAAATTGAAAATAATGGAAGTAGAAATTTAGTGAAATAATGGATTGACACCAAACGTCAAAAAATATCCGTTTGGAAAAACACAATGATGAAAACTCTCTCTCTTCTCTCTTCTCTGTCTCTCTCTCTTTCTCTCTCGTTCTCTCTCTCTCTCTCTCTCTCTCTCTCTCCTCTCTCGTCTCTCTCTCTCCATATATATATATATATTATATATATAATATTATAATAGATATATATAACTATATATATATATATATATATATTATATAAATATATTATATATATATATATTTTATTTTATTATTAATTAATTAATTAATTTTGATTCTATATATACTATATATATAGTATATATATATATATATAAGTATATAGTATATCTATATATATATATGATAGTTATATATTAGTATATATATAAGTATATATACTATATATAATATATATAAATATATATTATATATATTTATAGTATACTATATATATATATATTATATATATTATATATATTATTATTATATATAGTATATATATATATATATATATATTATTATGATATATTCATATATGTTTTTTGTATTAGTATATATATATATATATATATTATTTATTATATAGTGATATATATATTTATATACTATATATATATATATTTATATATATAATATTATCTATATATATATATACTATATAATATATATAATATATATATATATACTATATATAATTATATATATATATATTATATATTTATATATATAAATAATATATATTATATATATTTATAATTATATAATATAGTATATATATATATATAGTATATATTATAGTATATATATAGTATATATATATATATATAGATATTAATATTATATATATATTATATTATATATATTAATATATATCATTATATATACGTATTACTATATATATATATATATATATATATATATATCTAAATATAATATATATATTATAGTATATATATATATATATATATTATACTATATATCGTTTTAATTTTACAGAGGAAGCACAGGAGGCCGGCCTCCTCTGAAAAATAAAAGCAACTATGTAAAGGAAAAATAATATTCAAAATTACCTTTTATTACTATTTAAAATAGTGTTTTAAAATGCTTACAATTACGGCTAATTTTACATTAGATCATTTTATTTTCTTGCGAAACATTATTTTTAATAAGGATCATTGACTGGAGGAATTTTCGATTTGTGCCTCCTAGAAAGCGTAATTATAATGCTTTCAAAACACTGGTTGTCATGGCAACGTAAAAGAAACCGTATTCTTATTTTGTCTATTTTGAGGATTTTTATCACAAAGCCTGCCTCTTGAAACTAATTTTTTTTAATTAAATAAAACAAACATTATATTATTTAGTATATTATACTAGTATATATATATATATAGATATTATATTATATATATATATATATAATTTATATATATATATATAGATATATATATTATATATATATTTTATATAGTGATATATATATATATACTATACTATATGGGAGTGAGGAGAGTTGAAGAGACGACGCGAGGAGAGAGGAGAGAGAGAGAGAGAGAGAGAGAGAGGAGAGAGGGAATCAGTATTGTCAACGCAGTTGATAAGAGAAACCTTTGAGAATATATTGATATCATCTTCAGGGTGAGGGAAGCATTTCTGACAGTTAAAGGATCACCAAATTATTTAGCTTCCAAAAACAAGTTTTCTGGAAGACAGCCTTAGATTCTTCTTAATGGCCAATATGGTATTTTTTTGAAAGGTTTCATCTTTTACGTAATGGAGTTAACTGTGATTTTTTTCTTGACCAACAACTGCTATCTCTTTCGAAGTCGGCATTCAAAACCTAAGTTTTTAAAAACCATCGTAGTGAATGATTCACATGATGGGTATCCTGAATCTTCCTAGACCTTTTTAGTCTATAGCCACAATTCATCACAACGGATCTGTTGAAAGGAAGGTTTTTTCTCTTGCCTAAATCGTAATACGAAGACCACCTCCCGAAGCACGAATGAGTCAGGCGCAGCCTGTCACAATTTGGAACTTACTTTCCACTAGAATACAGAACTTTTAATTAAGTTATCAATTCATCCACCTGGTTTGAAAATATTATAAATAAGTTCGAAGAAGAAAAGGAAGAGGAATTGATCTTTTCAAGTAGCTATAGTTGGTGAGTATAACATACATTTGTGTCGCCTTTTCATATATAGTATATATATTTATATATATATATAATATATATATAGTATATATATATATAGTATATATTATATATTATATGACTACTATTATAATACTAATATATATATATATATAAGTATATGGATATTAGTATATTAACTAGTATATCTATACATATATATAGTATTATGGTCGCCTCCGAAAGCACATGCAATGGTAAAAAAAACTATAACAACTACAGGCAAAATAATATAAACATTTTTATTATCAGGGAGGGCAAAGGGTCCATGAAAGTTAAAAAAAAAAAAATAACCCTTTAGAAAATTAAATTGTTGAAACAAAAATGTCTGGATAAATTCTGTGCTGATAATGAGAAGAAGAACGAGAAGACGAAGATCCTTCGCTTCGAGTGAACGTCAAAGATGCCAAATGACGATTTTTTTTAACTAAAAGATATCGCCAAAGGTAATCTCAGTGGCAAGTCGGGGTTTCTTCGGCCTACCGGGGGAGAACGGGGGGGGGAATTGTCCCCCCCTCCGTCGGCTCGAACCCCATAAAAAGGAAATAAAAAGGAAAATTAACATTTTCTCCAGAACATAATAAAAAAAACACTATTTGGCAACTCTTTCTCTCGCACTAATTAACGCGTGCAAGGTTGGGATGAGAGCGTTCGCTGCGAGGTTGATGAGAGCTTACGCTGCCAGACCAAAGATTAAACTAATATTTTAAGTGTTATTTAATAAATATTAGAATAAAATCATTTTTTTTTTAGTTTCATCGATGAAAATTGCTTTGGTAAAATCAGAAAAATGGTGTGTGTGGTGGTGGGTGGTTTTTAGTTAAGCTTGCATGATGCTTTCGGGAGGCTGGCGCTATATATATATATAATACAGTATATGTCCAAATTGTTACAACATACATAAATTTAAAGTTGTATTCACTAACTCTACTACACTATATATATATATATGTTTATATATATATTATATATATATATATATATTATATATATATATATATAAATATAATATATATATATCTATATAACATTTTAATTAATTTGAAGTGCTGCCCCGATGTTTTGCGGATTCAACGGAGCCGCTACTGATATAATACTATATAAGTATATATATATATATAGTTATTATATATATATATATTATATATATATTATATATATAGTATTATATTATTATAGTATTAATATATATATAAATATATCATATATTATATATACTATATATATCATTATATATATATATATATATTAATCTATATATTATATGTATATATATATTATATATATATATTATTATACGCCGTTTCTTCTAATTCTAACTTAATGAGAACATTTGTTTTCGCTTTTTAAAAGACGGCAAATTAATATCAATTTACGCTCCTTGCAATAATATGAAAAGCCATTTCAGAAAGTAAAACTCAATTGTATTTATTACAATTCGTAAAATAATTCAAAAAAGTTAAAGGTATATTCGTGCCTCAGCGGTGAAACGCGTAAGAGTTGTTGAGGTATTGGCCTGGACTTTCATTGCTCATCGGATGCTTATGTGGCATTATTTATATGGAAGTCCCCCCCCCCCCATGAGGTGTGATTTTTATTTAAAAAATGAATAATTGGTTATTATATGTTTCAAAAAAAATTAGATCGTTAAGATAATATATATATATATACTATATATATATATATAGGTTATTATATATATATATATATAAGTATATATATTATATTATATAGCTATCTATATATATATATATATATATATATATATAATTCTAGCACGCATTCTCCCCTAGGTAGAACATATTCACCGCTGGTGAGTTGGGCAGCATCTTTCTCTTCCTTTGGGCGCTCTCGAAACTCTTGATACTGGAGCAAGTACTGAGAAAACTATTTCTTTGCGCAACCGGTTCCCGATGCTATTTCCTTTGAGGTTTTATATTCAGGTAGGGATTCTACCCTGTCAGTAGACATCTAGGCATCTTTCTTCCCTTTGGCATCGGAAACTCGTTTCTTCCGAGTCTCCCCTCAGAAGGCTCGTGTTTCGTAGACTCTAAGTTTCCCGATGCCTGATCCAGGAAGCTTTTGTTCAAGCAAAAGAAAAGTAAAAATTAACAGTTATAAAAAGGGCGGGTTTGCTACCTGTCCCCTTAGACTTTATATCTATATAATATCTATATAATATATATATATATAATATATATATATAATTATATATATATAATTATATTATATATATATTATATATATTATATATTATAAGCATTAACAATTCAGTATGACTACCAAAAATTCTTGTTTATTTGGACCTTTATGTTTTGGGTAAATCGTTTATAGCGAACGTGTTACCTCGAAACAAGTCGCTTTAAAATATAACCGCTGAAGTGATTACATCGCCTAAGGCAGGTCGTCCAGAATTTTAGGTCGTTTTTGCACGGTAATTAACATATACTTTTTATTGTTTGCTGAGTCTTGCAAGGAAGGAAAGAAAGGCTTAAATACTTCTATATACTATATATAATAATATATATATAATATCTATATATATAAACACTATATATATGTAGTATATATATATATATAGTATATTATATATATATATAGTATATACTAGTATATATATATATCATATTATATATATACTAGTATTATATTATAGTATATAATAGGTTCACGTTTGACTCGTGGTTAACGCGAGCTTTTTGGTTTCGCCTAAGAACGCGGTATTCCTTCAGTTATGGTTTGGAAATCCTCGTTCGGGCTACTTTGAACCACGCTAAAATATTTTTCACTAATCTCATTAGCATCAACACACATCTACGGCAACACATTCACAGAACAATCTATGTCACATACAAAAATCATCTTTCAAATGTTCTCGCATTAGAAAGGCCGCGTATTAGGATGCGAACAACTCCCGGAGGCAGGCACTCCGACTTGTTGCGTCGAAGCAGGTTTGGCTATCGGGCCTCATATTCCTGGCACTTTAACAATTGGTCAGAAACCAACGAAATACTTTCTTGACCCATTTTCCCATTTCGGGATTGAGGGTTACTTTTCGATTCTCGGGATTGGTGATTAATGTGGTGAGAATTGATATTTTTATATATATATTATATTATAATTATATAGATTATTATATATATATATATATATACTATATATTATGTATATATATATATATAGTATATATATATATATATTATATATATATATATTATATTTATATAATATTATATATATAGTATATATATATATTATGATATTATATATACTATATATATAATATTAAGTATCTAAATATATATATAAGAGCAGTGGTGAGCCACTAAGATTTTCCCAACCATGTTTCTCTGTTTACGGCATAAAAAGTTAACTGACGATAGCTTTTTTCATGTCTTATCAAATAAAAAAAACGAGCTAAATAGCCCGTTCGCTTTCCTTAGAATAATTTAAACTATGGTTAGCGTGAACGGAACTAATCGGTTTGCCTCGTGTACCAGTGACATACTCGGTTTTCGCCTATCCCAAGGATTTAATCAGGTTCGTCGTGTAAAACTTAGACTAATCGCGGTTCGGCCTGTACGGACTAACAGGTTCCAAGCCACCATTGTTATGAGTTTTATTGAATGCATTTTATTATGTGTTTCTTGTTTTCTTTGAAAGTTGGTTGTCAAAAGATTTACCAGTAACTTTGTACTTTCCTATTATTCTATACTACTACTACTACTACTACTACTACTACTACTACTACTACTACTACTACTACTACTACTACTACCTACTACTACTACTACTATACTATACTAATACTGACTACTACTCTTTTGATTAGATTAACACTCTGCATTTCAAGCAAAGTAAAGTGGTTAACGTTAAAATTTTCAAATAAGAAGATATTCTAATGTAAATCAATGTAGACTGGTTTTGAAATGTAAATTCAAAGTGACAAAGTACAGTTCATTATCCTTTCTAAAATTCCAGTTGTGTCAAATTGTTTAGATACGTTTCAATTTAATAACTAATTTTTATGCTTTTTCGTTTAGAATTTAAATTAGTCTTCAATATAAGAAATAGGGCATTGCCTCGAAACATGAAACTTTTAAAATAAAAATAGAATATATATACATTGTTTTGCTATACAACCTAATATTTTTTTAATTTTGCAAATTAATGAAGAGAAAAATACGTTTGCAGAAAAATGGCTTCTGATTTAGTTTTGCAATATGATGACTCTCTAAATTCAGTTAAGCACCTTTACGCTCGCACCTAAAAAAAAGTCTTTTAGGAAACTAATATAGTTCC
>JABUQX010100274.1:0-5000 GCA_015478945.1 Trachelipus rathkii
TGAAAACCTCAGGAGCCCCATAAAATATTTTTACAATAAATTAAATGGTTCACACGCGGATAAGCGGAACCGAATAATATTAAAATGGTGAAAACTGAAATATTGAGAAGGATAAGCTGAGAAAGATCAATTAGGATATATAACTGAGAAGAAGGATAAATAAGATAAATGTAAAATAATGCGTAAATATATATTATAGTAGTATATATATATATTTATATATATATTGTCAATATATATATAGTATATTATATATATAAATATATAGATATATATATATATATAATATATAAGATATATATATCTATATATATATTATATATATATATATATATATATATATATATATGATATATATATTTATATATATATAATTATAATATATATATATATATATATATATATATTATTATATAGTTGTGAAGTGGGCATAATTTCCATGTATAAGTTGCTTTTGGACTCTTAAGATTGTTTGAGTTTTTTTTTGCCCTTATTTTACTTTGAAGAAGAATATTCAAGGATCTAAAGGATCAAAGTGCAACTTAGTAAAAGTAACTGAGGTGATTCTAATATATAATTTAAATACAAGTGTTATACAGAATTCATCCATAGGAAAGCAAATTTTACTGAGGCATGTTTACTTATGATATTACGTGAAAAAGATCTCTCCAAGGCTTTACGGAGTCCAACTTATATAATGAATTCAAATAAAATAAAATACTAGTGTTGCGAATCAACATCAGGATAGAATAAAATATCAAGCAAGGAAAGAATAAGTATAGTAAAAAAGCCAAAGCGTACTCTGAAGAGTATCTTCAAGACGAAGGAGTTGACATCAATGGATCTTCTATTTTTCCTTAGAATAGAATTCGAAACGCCATGCATACCTAAGCCGCTTCATATAATATGACAAGTAAGTTGCATGAACAGTTTTAACTTCGTAACAACAAAGTGGTGTGATTTAAGTTTTAATCATACATTGTGAATTAGTTTTAGAATTAGATTTAAGGATTTTTTTAGGTGTGGTGTTTGGAGCGGGGGTTTGAGCTTGAGGTATTGGAAGTGCCTCAGTTTGGGATCCCGGTAAACGTGCAGCGAATACAGTGTGGAATAGTGGAAGTAGAGTTGTAATAAGAGGGCAGGATTTAAAAGGGAGTAAGGGAGTAAAAGCTAGGATGAGTAAAAGAGATGTAGATTCGATGGGTTGTATATGAATTGTGAGAGGGATTAAATGAGGATTGAAAAGGGAAGAAAGTGGGCTAATGTTCGAGAAAAAAAGGTTTGGATATTGCTAGGGTTGACAGGAACCAAAGCTGAGAAGGATAGAAGGAGGATGGACTTTGGAAAATTTAAAGGTAATGATTTTCGGGGGGAACGAGAGAGGAGGGCGAGGAAGGGTAGGAATAGTTTGGAAAGAGTGTGCGACTGTGTAAGTAAAAATGCTGCAAATTTAGGTGTAGTCAGAATAAGTGGTTAAAATGAAAATTTGCGGGGGGAATGTTGGGTTTTATTGCGCGTACTGCACAGTAAATGGAGCGAGGGAGAAGGAGAGAGAAAGATTTTGTGAGTTGAATGAGTGTTGGGGAAGTTTCGGGGTAAATGATAAATTTGTTATTAGGAGATTGACTGCAAGGTGGAGAGGAGGAGATGGGGAGAATTATAGGTCCATTTGGGGTAGGGGGAAGGAATGATAATGGAGAAAGTCTGTTAGAATGTGTTGATAGAAGAATGATAATTGGGAATACTTGGTTCAAAGAAAATGAAAATCATAGGTATACATGGAAGAGTGAGATAACGGGGGGGAGGGTGTTACTGGATTATGTGTGTAATAGAAAGGAAGGGAACAGATCACTAGATGTAAATGTATTTCAGAGGGCAGGATAGGGCGGTTATTCTATCATATTTGGTGGTTGCGTAGATAAGGGTAGGGGATGAGGTAACGGTTAGGGGAAAGAGAAAAATAGAGGAGAATAGACAGTCATAAAAGGTGGAAAAAATTAGATGAGGCAATGTGTAGGAGGGAGTTTAGGAGAGGTATGATGATAAGTGGAGGTGACGTAAGAGAGGGACGGAAATTAGGAAAGTGGAAGAGGAGTGGTTGAGATTTAAAGAGACAATTTGTGAAGAGGCCAGAAGGATATGTGGAGTAAAAAAGGTGGGAGAAAGTAGAAGGAAAGGAAGTGAATGGTGGAGTGAGGGTGGTGAAAAGGAAAAAGGAGGTTTATGTGAAATGGTTGGGAAGTAGGAGAGAGGGAAGCTGGGAGGAATATAGAAGGGTTTGAGTGGAAGCAAAGAGGGTGGTGGAGAGGGCGAAGAGAAATGCAAATAATGAATGGTGTAGAAAATTGACAGAAAATTTTGAAACGGGGAGCAAGATATAATTAAAGAATAAATAAAAAAAGAAAGGAGATGAGGGTTAGGCTGAGAGGTTAAGGAGATGAAGGGAATGGATAGGGGGAGGATTAAAGGGAGAAAGATGGGAGGGAATATTTTAGGAGGATTATTGAATGAAATGGGTGGAGAGATGAGGATATTTACACGAGGAGGTGGGGGGGGAGAGTGGGCAGAAGGTTTGGAAAATACAATGGATGAAATTAATTAGGGCGTTAACTAAAGGAAAAAAAGAAAGTCACAGGTCTAGGTGTGTGAGAATGGAATGTTACAGTTGGGGAGGCAGAGGGTGGAGAGAATGGCTGGTATAGCGTTATATTAATTTATGTGGAGGAGGGGAGAGGTTCCACAAGAGATGGATGGTTGTTTGGTTCCCCTGTATAAAGGGAAAGGGAATAGGATGGAGTGTGGTAATATAAGAGGTTTTGTCTTTTGAGTGTAGTAAGGAAAGTGTATGGGAGAATACTAATTGAGAGGTTGAGAGATTTAACGGAAGAGAAAAT
Organism: Trachelipus rathkii; assembly: GCA_015478945.1. Classification (NCBI taxonomy): domain Eukaryota; kingdom Metazoa; phylum Arthropoda; class Malacostraca; order Isopoda; family Trachelipodidae; genus Trachelipus; species Trachelipus rathkii. Next base: position 2,895 of record JABUQX010100274.1, read on the forward strand.
TGCGGAAGAACAAGGAGGATTTAGGGTGGGTAAAGGGTGTGTGGATCAAAGTTATCACGGATGAAGAATGCTTGTGGAGAAAGGTATAGAAAGGAAAGGAAAAGTGTACGGGTGTTTTCTTGATCTGGAGAAAGCATATGATAGAATGAAGAGGGGGGAATTATGGAAGGTGCTGGAGGAATATGGAGTAGGAGGTAAATTAGTTAAAGGTATTTAGGAATAGCAGGATGTGTGTGAGAGTATTAGGGGGCAGAGTGAGATGTGGGGTAAAGAGAGGGTTAGAAGGGCATGTGTAACTGTCACCGTGCTTTTCAATTTATTTGATGGAGAGTGTCTGCAGAGGATGATAGATGGGAGGGAGGAGGGTGGAATTGATGGATAGGGGTGATGGATGGGAAGTGAACATGATACTATTTGCGGATGCATACTTGCCTTAGGGCGAAAATTCGAAAGGGCTTGTAGTATTGGTGAAGGAGTTTGAGAGGGTGTGTGGACAAAAGGGTCTTAGGATAAACCAGGTAAGAGCAAAGTGTTAGTGTTTGAGGAGGATGAAACAGATGAGGGATGGGGTTAGAGATTAGAGTTGGAGGTGTAGTTTAGAAGAAGTAAAGGTTTTCAGATATTTAGGAATTTTGGGTAAGGAAGGAGGATGAAGGAAAGAGATAAGATCACAGGAGTAAGAGAAAGGAATGAGAGCATTTGGTGGTCTGAGTGGAATTATGGAAGGGAATTTATCCAGTAAACTTAAGATAAGTATGTTTGAAAAAATATGTGTTCCAGCGAGTACTATATGGGTGTGAAACATGGGGTTAGAATGCTAGGTCCAGAAAGAAGCTGGAAGTGATTTGAGATGAAAGGTGGAGAGCGGTACTGTGGGGTTAGCAAAGAGAGAGATAGGAATAGGGTGATAAGAGAGAGGACTGTGATTGGGAAAAAATGGTTTGTGAGGAAGAGCGGAGAAAGACATGTTTAAGATGTTTTGGACATCTGGAGAAATGTAGGAACAGAGGTGCGTTAGGAGAGTTTGGGAGGCGGAGGGAATAGGAAGGAGAGAGGGGAGACCGAGAGAAGGTGGATGGATGGAATAAAGGAGAATGCTGGAAGAGGGAGGGATGAGGGTGGAGGATGGTAGGGTGTTGGCGAGAGATAGAATGGAATGGAGAAGGTGGGTGGGGGCGAGATGAAGGAAAATATGAATTAGAGAAGCTGCACGTACCACTACCCCGCTTAAGCGGGAAATAATAATAATAATAATAATAATAATATATATATATATATATATATATATATATATATAATATATATATATATATATATATATTATATATAAATATATAATAATTATATATATATATATATAATATATATTATTTATATTATATATATATAATATTATATATATATATATTATATAGATATATATATATATATGAAGCTCTTAAAGATAGAAATGTCAAAAAACTAGAAAGAGATTTGGGGTGGATTCGGGTTGACAGTTTAAAAGGTTGGCAAGATCTATGTGATATTAACTCACCAAAGTATGGTTGTGCATACTCCATTCATGCGACGACAGCTTCCTGCGTATTCCTATAAATTGTAGCTTTAATTTTTCAATTAATAAAAACGTGTGCTTAATAGCACAATAAAATTAATAGCACAATAAAAGAATTATAACTTTTTAAAATAGTTACCCAAAGTTAAATGGAAATATTTATTGATTAAATATATGAGTTTCGTTTTACTTTTCAAAATATAATTTTTCTTTAGAAAATAATTTTGTGCAACTATTTATGGTTTATGTAATAAAAATTATTGAGTTTGAATGTTTTTTTGCAAACTGTTTCTTACTGTAATCAGCGTAAAGTGATGGGATCTAATCCTCTTTTTGGAAGATTCCTTTTTTAAGGAATCTATGTAAACAATTTATTTTAATTAAAATTATGCCCATGGTTAATTGTATGTCCCATGCTTGTTATATGTTGTGTTTTCAACAACTCGTTATACATAGCCATTATAATTAAAAAAAAAAAAAAAAAATGATCTCATTCCCATTCTGCAGTAAAAAATTTTATCAGTAATCTGGACTATAGTGCAATACATTATAGA
>JABUQX010100274.1:15000-27500 GCA_015478945.1 Trachelipus rathkii
ACGCTATTATAGATGACTCTCTTAAAGGCCACATCCACTTGTTGGTCTTTCATGATGGGATACAAAGCTCCCATCGCCTTCCTGTATTGCAATATCCTGTCCGTGATCTCACTGTTGTTTCCTCCTTCCTTTGTAAAAACCTCCACCAAGATATTTATACCACCCTACACTTTCAATTTCCTCTCTTTCTACCACCAGTCTCAGTCCTTCTTCCTCCTCTCTACCTATAACAAGAATCTCAATTTATTTGATATACTTATCACCACCTCTGTAAATATCTGTCCATCTTCGCTCCAACACGCTAAATCAACAGCATACGCCATCATATCTCTTCCAAGTTTACCCACCTCCTCCCTCGCTCTACTCATTACCGCATCTAAGTATGCAATAAAGAGTATTTAGGACAATACACTACCCTGTTTAATTCCTGCACGTACTGTAAACCACTCTCCGTTTTTATAACCTGTCCTCACTTTACAATTACATACATCATACATACATCGAATTGCCCTACTAGCTTCAGTCAACACCATAATCCTCCATTAAACATTTCCAGAATCTTTTTTCCTAGGCACAGAATCAAAAGCCTTTCAAATCTACAAAAGCAGCAAACACCGTCTTATTAAATTTATGCATGTTCTTCGACTTCATTCTAAAGGCAAACATGACATCTATTGCACTTTGTTTTTCCTGTATCCATCTTCAGATCTTCATCAAGCTGCACCTCCTGCCAGCCGCCTCAGTCTTTTTTCTAGAACTCTCTCATACACTTTTTTTCAGATGGTCATTCATAGATATTCTTTACAATTTCTGCAAATCGATGTACTTCCCTTTTTCCTTGTATGGAGATTAAGTGATAGCTTTACCCCCATCTCCGGCACATTTCTTACACCAATAATGTGATTAAAAGGTTTACATATTGTCTCTCTTTAATTTTTCTCCTCCTTCCTTGTTCAACTCTTATTAGTATGTCGTCTTCTCCAAGGTCTTCGCATATTTCCTATTCTTTAGAGCTTCTTCATATCCTTTGTCTTATTTTAAGGTTCTCACTCACCTCACCTCCACTCTCTTTCACGGTCCACTATATCCTCATTCAAAATACCCTCAAAATAGCACGTTCACCACCCATTTTTCTTCTCGGGCTTCACAAGGACTTCCTCTTCGTTCTTAATATTTTTAATCATCTTATTTGGTTCTCCTATATATTTTTGCTAATCTATATATTTTTTTCCTTGTTTCCTATCGCGTCTTCTTCTAATACTTGCGCTGCTTTTCTTGCAACTGCCTTCTTTTCACTTCTTTTAATTCTTTTTCTGCTCTGTTATAGGTTTCTAACGTATTCTTCTCTTGTTTGTACAGTTCTTTTCACATTTTTCATTTTTGTTTTCTCCTTTCCCGCTTCATTTCACTTCTTCATTGCACCAATGATGTGCGTCTTTTTTTTTGCTCCCTTATCCACTTCTTCCCAACGACCCTGCTGCTGTGCTTTCTATGAAACTCTGCATATCCACATGTGCTTGTTCCTCTTCCATATCTTTAATTTTCTCATTTAGTTTTTCTACATATAATCTTTCCTTCTCTAGTTCTTTCAAAGATTCTACCTTAATAGCACACCTTTTTTCTCTCTTTTGTATTATATCAATAAATATGGTGTTCCTCAAGGTTCTGTTTTATCTCCAACTTTATTCTTACTTTTCATCAACGATCTCCTCAGCTGTACCTCTAACTCTGTTCACTCTTATGCCGATGACTCAACTCTCCATTCTCCCACTCATTTCAATTCAAGTTCCTCTTGCATCTAGAGTTGCCTCTCGTTTTTCAGCTTCCGATTCTATTCTTGCCGACCTGGATGGGATTTCCCGGTGGGGCCTCCACAACCTTGTGAAATTCAACTCTTTGAAAGCTCAACTACTTTACATCTCCCTCTCAAAAACACCTCCTAACTTTCCTATTTTTTTCGACGGTTCTAACGTCTCACCTGTTGACAACATAAACATTCTTGGTCTGAACATAAACAAAAAATTATCTTGGAAACCTCATATCACAACGGTTGCTAAGGTGGCCTCAAAGAAACTGGGAGTTCTGTTCAGGTTGCAGGAATTTTTTTCTTCTGCACAGCTACTCCAGTTATATAAGGGCCTTATCTGCCCTTGTATGGAGTACTGTTTTCATTTTTGGGGTTCCGGTCCCACTCTTCTATTGGATAGAGTTGAGTCTAAAGCTAAGAGACCAATAAACTGCCCCCTACTTTCTAACTCTCTTGACCCTCTATCTCTGCGACGTGACGTTGGCGCACAATCTCTTTCTATAGGTACTACAACGGCAGATGCTCGGAGGATTTGGCCTCTCGCATTCCACCTCCATTGCGTCGCCCCTGCAATACAAGGCGCGCTCTCGCATGAATTTTGCGTGAGCATTGAAAATCCCAGACTTGTTCGTTGTGTGCCTCCTTCTTTTCAGCCACTTCTGTTCTGTGGAACTCCTTTGCCATCATCTGTTTTTCCTGCTGTATTTATTCTTTCCTCTCTTTCGCAAAAACCCATGTCTGCGCACAAATGAAAATTGCTAGGTTTGGACTTGAGTTGGCTTTCCTTTATTTTATTTCTTGCCTCCTCCTTGAAAGGGCTCAGCCCGTGAGTGGTGGTAATCTGGTAAAAAAAAAAAAAAAAAAAAAAAAAATAAAAATATATATATATATATTTATATATATATATATATATATATATAGTTATTATATATATATAAAAAAATATATATATATATATATATATATATATATATATATATATATATATATATAAAAAAATATATATATATATATATATATATATATATATATATATATACTTCATATCCGCCACTACCAATCTATGGCCTGAATCTAGGGTTACTGCTGGTAATACTTTCACATCCTGCACAATTCTTCTATCTGAACTGATTACATAATTTGAGTTAGATCTTTGATCAAATTCTCCAGTATTACTGTTCCACCTGTTCCGTCCATACCTATGGGAATCTCTGTGCTGGAAGTAGGAATTTATGACTGAGATTATTTCTCATACAAAAATTTATTAAAATCTCTCCTTCCAAGTTTTTTTCCATTCTCTATTTACGGTCCAATAATCTCCTCCAACTCATCTCTCTTCCTCCCAACTCTTGCATTGAAATCCTTAAACAACAAACATGTCTCTTCCTCCCTTCTCCCCATTTCCAGACGACCCCGTCAAGGAGCTCCATAAACCTTTTTTCTTCCTTTGTATGCCTTTGCTGCGTTGCATAAACTTGATACAGGCGATGCTTTTTTCCTTTCATTTTCAGAGTAAGCTCTATGAATCTCTCATTTAATCCTTCCACTGATTGCAGAAAAGGAGACACTCTCGGCCCAAGGATGAATCCTACTCCTTGTCTTCTTACTCCTGTCACTCCTTTGTAAATCATTATTTATCCTTTACTCAAATCTCTTCCCTCCTCATTTCCTCTCGTCCTCATTTCCGCCATTCCAACAAAATCTATTTTTCCTCTCCTTCATAATATCGACAATATCCTCCTCCTTCCCATTGTTAGTATCCACATTTATTGCGGTGCATCTAATTTTTAGAGAGCAATCCATTCGTAGTCCTTTTTCGTTGCCAGTTTCTAAACCATGAATTGACAAGTTTCCGAGACTAATCATTGAGTTCTGGCAAACAATTTATTTTCGGGCATCAGCTTGCTAGGCCTGTCACATACCCTAGTTGCAGAAATTATAAATATTTCTGCCGCGATCCAAGGGAAGAGAAAAATAGCGAATAAGGGATATTATATATATATATATATATATATATATATATATATATATATATATATATATATATATATATATATATATATATATATATATATATATATATATATATATATATATATATATATATATATATATATATATATATATATATATATATATATATATATATATATATATATAGCTACTCGCCCCTCACCACGATTTAACATTATAGAAACGATCTATTTTGCAAATTTCATAATGTTACGATAAAATTCTCTTATTTTTTTGAGAAAGTTGGTCAAATAAATGAAATTATTACATAATTAATATAAAAGATTATGCAAAATTGAAACGAAAAAGGAAAAAACCGCTATTAAATAACGTTTTTAACCCATTAAAAATGGCGGCAGTTCATGCCCATATCGAATGGCGGAGATGATGTCTGTGAATTTAGAGTACAAAATTGTTTATAAATATTATATTTATAAATAATATGTTTAAATACTATACATAATAAATAATAATATTATAACAAAGAATACTTAATAAAACAAATAAAAAATAAAGAAATTACTAAAATATTTAAGAATAATGGAAGGAAAAGAGTGACTTTAAATAAAGTCATGGAATTAAAGTTAATCATGGAATCAACTATAGAAAACGTTTTAGATAAAGAAAACGTTTGAGAAGGAATAACTCAAGTATATATATATATATATATATATATATATATATATATATATATATATATATATATATATATATATATATATATATATATATATATATATATATATATATATATATATATATATATATATATATATATATATATATATATATATATATATATATATATATATATAAAAGGTGGGCATTAAAGCGTTAATCCGTTAATAAACTTGTTAATTTTTTCGTTAACTTTTAACGCTTTCGTTAAATTCGATAAGAAGTAACGGACTATTAATGAGTTACAATCGTGAATTAACGTTAAAGAGTTAAAATTTTCCACTACATCCGTTAACCGTTACCTTAATTTACGAGTTTATAAATACTTTCTTATCAGATTTTAAAAATCAGATTTTAAATTGTATTAGATTCGATTTCGATAACAGATAAACTTATTTTTTTCCAAAATTTCCTAAACGCTCCTCTCAATGGCTCAAAATGTGTTTATTCTTATACGGTTATTATCCCGTTTATTAATGTTTAACATGTTTTTCTTATGCAGTATTCTCATTTCTTATTGGTTCACTGAAGAAAAAATGTTACTGTTACCCGTTCAATGAGTCATTAACTTCTTTCGTTACTTGAACTTGCTTCTTTTGTGACTTGTGAAAAATATAAGAAGTAAGCCTAATAAGCGTTGTAATTTATAAAAAATATACATATCTGTATTAAAACTGTAAGTTGGTATATCCTAATATTTTTACAATAATATACTATTAAGAATTAATTAAGGTATTTACTTTTGAAGTATTTCTTGGCAAGCGGCAAACTATCTGCTAGGTCAAAGCCTCAATTATTTAAGTCTGATAGGCTTAATATCATTATTAATATTGTTTGATATATTATTATTATTATTATTATTATTATTATTATTATTATTATTATTATTATTATTATTATTATTATTATTATTATTATTATTATTATTATTATTATTATTATTATTATTATTATTATTATTATTTCTTTCAATTTTTATGAATATTCCTACATATTTTGAAGACGGTTAACGTTAACGATTAGCGTTAACTAGTTACGTTCTTTACCGATAAACGCTTTAATTATTAACGCCCTTAATATTTTCTGTTAACGATTATGATTAGTATGTTAACTTTCATTAACAGTGCTCACCTTTATATATATATATAAAATATATATATATAATATATATATATATATATATATATATATATATATATATATATATATATATATATATATATATATATATATATATATATATATATATATATATATATATATATATATATATATTATATATATATATATATATATATATATATATATATATATATATATATATATATATATTTATATATTTTTATATATATATATATATATATATATATATATATATATATATATATTAGCTTCCCTGAAAGTAAACATGCATGTAACTAAAAACTATAACAGCTACTAGAAAATACTAACATTTATTAATCAGGAGACATTTTTACCCATGAAATAAAAATAAATAAAAATAACGCTTTTGAAAAAAATTTAAAATTGTTAAAAATGTTGAAAAACTGTATGTAATTATTGTTTTTTGAGAAGAACGAAGGAGCTCTTGCGCTACGAGGGAGCATCAAAGCTGCCAAATGTCGATTTTTTTTAACTAAAAGATACCCTACAAGGGTAAACCAAAGATGCCGGACAGAGTCGGGATTTCTGGCTCACCGGGGACGAGAGACGGTGGGGGATGAGGCCACCCCTCTGTCCCTCCGTCGGCCCGAACCCCCCAAAAAGGAAATAAAAAGAAAATTAGCATTTTCTCCAGAGCAAAATAAAAATCAATATTCTGGTAACTCTTGCTCTCGTACTACTGCAGAAATGGAAGGTTAATGAGAGGTACGCTGCCAGACCTAAGATTATACTAATATTTAATGTGTTATTAATAAATATTAGAATAAATTTTTTAAGTTTCATCGATGGAATTCTTGCTGAAATCAAAAAATGTTATTTATTTTCCTGTAGCTATTATAGTTTTTTAGTTGCTCTTCTAGAGGCTGGTCATATATATATATATATATATATATATATATATATATATATATATATATATAGAAGTAGGTATATATATATATATATATGTTTATATATATATATATATATATATATATATATATATATATATATATATATATATATATATATATATATATATATATATATATATATATATTCACCTTATTCACCATCCCCTCTGGTAGATCTGTATTGACCTGTCAGGTGTCGCCTCTGCAGAACCTCCTCCAGTGGTTTCTATCTTCGTACATTCTTCTCTCTTCCACATCCACCATAGACACTCCTCTGACGTTCATCGCATCTTCCACCGCATCCTTCCATCTTTTCTTCGGTCTGCCCGCAGGTCTACGGCCCACTGGCGTCCATTCCAGCATCTTTCTTGGTCCAGTTCCCTCTTCCATTCTCTTGAGGTGTCCATACCATCTCAGTTGATTCTGTTGTACATGTTTAGTTATTGATCCAATTCTCAGCTCTCTCCGTATTTCCTCACTTCTCCGCCTATCTCTCAGGTAACTCCTATGATTCTAAGCACCCTCATCTCCGCTGCCTCCACTCTTCATTTGTGTTGTGTTCAGTGCCCAGCATTCTGATCCGTACACTAGTAATGGTCTCAGTATTGTTTTATATATCACCATTTTCACTTCTTTTGGTATAGCTGTTTCTTTCAGTACTGGGTATAATGCTCCTACGTTCTGAGAGAACTTCTTTATCCTCTCGCCTATCTCTCCTCCCTGACCTCCTTTCCCTTCCATCATCACTCCCAAGTATTTGAATTTATCCACCTGCTGTAGTCCTCTTCCTTCTATATTGATGTTCAGTTCTGTTCTTTCTCTAGCTATTCTCATTACCTCCGTCTTCTCCGTGTTCATCTTCATACCGATTTCTCCCATTTGGGCATCCCATCTGTTCAACATTTCCTGCAGGTCCGCTCCCTCACCTGCTATCAATGCTGCATCATCTGCGTATAGCAGTGTGTGTTCATTGTCTACCTGTCTACATATTCTCTTCAGTCCGTAATCCATGTATATTATGAATATATATATATATATATATATATATATATATATATATAGTATATATATATATATATATATATATATATATATATATATATATATATATATATATATATATATATATATAGTAGTGTGTGCTGATTGTCCACCTGTCTACATATCCTCTTCAGTCCGTAATCCATGTATATTATTGAATATATATATATATATATATATATATATATATATATATATATATATATATATATATATATATATATATATATATATATATATATATATATATATATATATATATATATATATTTTGTAAAACTCGAAAATGTATTTATGGTCTTAAATTTATGAAACAGAAAAAGACAAACTTTCTTTGTAATGGTGAATTTTCAAATATAATTTAATTAATATTAAAAAAAAGTAAAAAGAAATTCCTATATATTTTTTTGGGCTTCACACCTAAGCTTATAAAAATAAGTAAGCTTAGGCAATTTATTTCAGTTTAAATTTGATGTATCTACGTAAAGTTTGTAGAGCGAATGTAGACGCCATGACACTTTTTTTATAATGAATACCATAGAGTGGGATACACGTTGCCCCAATGCACGGCAGACCGTACCGTTGGCTTCCGGCAACACCGGTGCCTAAAATGGCAATTAATTTCTTTTCTTTTTCGTACAACAAATGAAAGAATACAATCTTAGCGCAGAAGGTAATAATTCTGAGATGGCATTACAAACCATTCCGATACTAATTTTTTATTTGCCCGTGTTTTTATATATATATATATATATATATATATATATATATATATATATATATATATATATATATATATATATATATATATATATATATATATATATATATATATATATATATATATATATATATATATATATATATATATATATTTATATTGTTGTAAGTGAGTAGAAAACAAGGAGCGAACGAAAACTAAATGAGAAATGAGAGGTAAGCAGGTGGAAATTTGAGAAGAAAGATTAGATCGTTTCCACGTCTCAAAGGAGGTCAACTGATCATCCACAAGGATTGATGGGCTTGTTAAGGTTGATGGGAGGAACTCTGAAGAAGTTTGTTGGTTTGGAATTAAATAAAAACGTACGAGAAAACCCGTGATTACGGTAAGTGACTGAGCTAAGAGGTTTAGTTCATATTGAGAAAGTTTAAAAAATTATTTAACTATTTATTATTGTTTTATTAGTGTTATTGTTGTTATTATTATTCTTTATTGTTATTGATATTTATGGGTTAATGCCGGGACCTAGTGCACGTAATCTTGTCTTTTGTTTGCTTCATTTGGTGAGCAAGTCCTGTGTTGAAAGTGGACGCTTCCCAGTCATTGATTTGTGAAACCGATGAAGATAAAAATAAGGCGGATGGTGTCCTTTTATTGACGAAATCTAAGACACAGATTTGATCGGTTTAGCGGGAAACCGCGTAACACGCACGGAATCTCAAGTTGATGTTACTAGTTTGTATTCATCAGAAATTGTGTTATCCTTTTATTGAAAAACTTAACTGCTTATTGCCTGAGACATTTAAATACTTTGTCGGGTGCTATGTAGAGGAATTACCAATTCGTCCTGGCATTTATTAATAAATTACGAGTTTTTGAACACTGCTCAGTAACCTAGTAACTGAGAATTGGAAACTGACATAAAGTGATTTACTTTATTGTGTTAATAGACAAAGCCAGCAGTAACTTGTGCATTTTTATATTATTTAGTTTGAGAAATATGTTTGGTATTTGAAACTACTAACATTATTGAGTATAAATTTGAAGACATAACTGAGTATGACTTGTGGCATTTTAATATTATTTAGTTTTATGAATACGTCTAGGTTGGAACTATACCTTTAATATTACTGGAATATGATTCGAGGACAAAACTGATTGTTTGTTTATTTATTGATTTATTTAACACTATTGGAATTAATATGGCTTTATTATGTGTCATTATTATTATTTGGATATAGGATGGAATTATTGAAAAGTCAGTGGAAATGATTTGTGCTCAAAGAAGGTTGAATGTTTCGTAGTGGTCAGGACAAATGAAGATTTTCTTCGCATGGTTATAGGGCGACAGGGCTAGCAATCCGGTCCTTTCCTTTTGCTTGTATTACTCTTGGACCAGCGTTAGTATCTTATGCCTAGGAACAAGATCCTCTGAGAGCCTCTGGGAGAACGTGAGTTTTTGTGGGCCTGTGGAAGTTAGAAGATGCTAGTTCTACTGAAAGGCGAAAACCCTACCTGAGAGTGTTAACTCGAGGACTGGCGTCTGAAACCATTGCGCCGAGGAATGGTTTTCTAGAGTGCTCTAGGGCAGCGGTCTCCAAACTTTTTTGGTCTCGTACCCCTCAGACGAAAATAAGGTTAAGTTGTACCCCTTATAGGCATAATATAATAATATAATATAATATAATATAATATAATATAATATAATATAATATAATATAATATAATATAATATAATATAATATAATATAACATAATATAATATAATATAATATAATATAATATAATATAAGCTTCTTAATTTCTTTCTTTATCTTCCTCTTTTCCCCAAGACTGGGGGTGAGGGACATGCATCGGAAAAGAAAGCAGTAGAAGAATATGACAAAAGTCGAAAGGAAAGCCCAGCCTTACCGCCCCCTCTGTTTCATTAATTAGTGAGAACTCGTCACAGAGCAGAAAATCCACCCTAGAGCTTCATAGGACCGCATGACCCTCAGTATGGTGATCGTCAATGTAGGGTTCATCCCTTTGGCCCAGGTGGGCCACAACCATACCCCCTCACAATCCCCCGCCATTCACTCCTTCAAAAATTCGTTTACTGACTCAATCCACTTTTTCTTCAGTCTCCCAGCCGGTCGGTTCCCAACACACTCACCACTATACATCCGCTTAACCAACCGACTATCATTCATCCTTTCCATATGACCAAACCATCTCAACATACTTTCATTTATTCTCTCATTTACCCTTTTCTTCACACCACACCTCTCTAATACGTTCATTCCTCATTTTATCAATTCTTCTCACACCTAGCATGCCCCTAAGATTGTCCATCTGAACACATTGAACTTTAGATCTATACTTCTTATTCCAGACCATAGTCTCACTACTATACAATAACACAGGTAACAACACCCTCATGCAAGACCCTAGCACACTCAAGACTTAGTCCTTTACATTCGCCAACGATTTAATTGCACCCTTCCTGCCATTCACAGCTTTCCTACTACAATCTGCATTATCCGTTCCCTTCTCATCCAACATATACCCTAAATATTTAAACTCAGACACTTGTTCCAGCTGCTTACCATCTAACATAACTTCACACTGAGGACTGTCCTCACTCACAACCATAACCTTACTCTTATCTACGTTTACTTTCAAACCCCTCCTTTTACACACCCTGTCAAATCTCTCTACCAATCCTCTCAAACTCTCTTCAGATTCGCCACACAGAACCAAATCATCCGCATATAATAGGTAGGGTACCCTCCACTCATCGCCATTCTCCATCATTCTAACACCATTTCCTGCCATCCCCACCTCGAATTCTTTCATAACCCCATCCATATACAAATTGAATAACCAAGGAGACATAACACAACCCTGTCTCACTCCGCTATTAATCCTAAACCAATCACCATTGACACCATTTATTCTTACACACGCTTCACTATCGTCATACATACTTTTGATTCCATTCAGAAGCTTACCACTAACCCCATATATCACTAACACCTGCCATAAAGCTTCCCTATTAAATCCTATCATACGCCTGTTGCAAATCCATAAAACCTAAATACAATTTATTCTTCTTCTCCCTCATTTTCTCAATCATTTGTTTCAATGTAAAGATTTGATCCACACATCCTCTACCACTCCTAAACGCACCTTGTTCTTCACCAATCAGTCCTTCAGTCACTCGACGCACTCTTTCGACCAAAATACCAGCATATACCTTCCCTACAACACTCAATAAACTTATTCCCCTATAATTTCTACAGTTCCCCTTTTCTCCCTTACCCTTATATAAGGGTACTATTACTGCTCTCCAATCCCTTGGAACTATACCCTCCATAAACGCTTTATTACACAACTTCCAAATCCAATCAATCACCATCTCGTCTCCGTTCTTGATCATTTCACCAGTAATTTCATCCATACCTGCAGATTTACCATTCTTCAACTTTCTCACTCTACCCATATAATATATAATATAATATATAAAATAATATATAATAAAAGATACGGCGAACATTGAGAGAACCTCACACTTGCGTAATACACGATCATGAACTCGCAAGTGATCGTGGACCTACTTCTTTGGCGTACCCCCAAGTATCACTTTGGGTACCCCCTGGGGTACGCGTACCCCACTTTGGAGACCACTGCTCTAGGGTTAAGAGTTTCGGGTCAAAAGAAGATGCTGGACCAACTGACAGGGCGAAAGCCCTTCCTGGGAGTTGTTAAAGTTAAAGAAAGATTTAAATTATGAGTTTGAATTGATCTCAATAAATACACCAACGAAGGGACGATATATATTTGTTAAAGGGGTTAATTAGATTAAATAATTATTACACCAACGAAGGGACGATATATATATTTGTTAAAGGGGTTAATTAGATTAAATAATTATTTTGAATATATATATTAAGAAAATTCTTCGGTGTTTTTTTTATTTCTCCTATTGTGTAGCAGTCAATCAGAGTATAGATAAGACAGAAAGAGTTAGTAAATCACTTTCTGTTGCAATATATATATATATATATATATATATATATATATATATATATATATATATATATATATATATATATATATATATATATATATATATATATATATATAGTTAGTTATATATATATATATATATATATATATATATATATATATATATATATAT
>JABUQX010100274.1:30000-32500 GCA_015478945.1 Trachelipus rathkii
CCACCATTAACTTCAGAAACATTTCCTACACACAACCACTATTGTTACGTACACGGCCTGATGATTAGAGATAGTTGTGTGTAGCCAAGGGTGATTTGGTAGTAATTTACCATAAACCATAAGCCATAAGAGGTGGGGCCGTTCCCACCTTTCAATTACAGTCACGGTAAAGATTCTGTTAAGTATAATAAGGGATATTACATATATATTTAAATACTGTGTAATTAAATAATAACAAATAGTATCAAGGGGAATTAACTTATTTTAAGATAATATTAATGCAAATAATGGAGAGGTGCAGTGGTGTAGAGGCAAATTTTCCAGTGTGGGAACGCTAAATATATTTGTCAAATTATGAGGAAAGTCGTATTTATATGATTCCTAGAATGCCTACCATGGCTAAGAGCATAGAATGTATCTGAGCTCGCTGAATAACGCTGAGTCTTCAGGAATTTTTTAAATAATATGGATAATTATAGGAAAAAGAAAATAAAGAAATAGTAACCTTATTTTTTATAGATTTACTTAATTACTTTTTTATTTTACAATACATCATAATTCATAAAATAGTTTTACTTATATTCAACTATTCTTATGTATGTTAAACTAACCTTACTAACATAACCTCATTTATTTTTAATAAAACATATTCCATAAATCACAAAGAGAGAAATAAAACAAATCCAAGAAAATATAATCAACCGTTTATAAATAATAAGCAAATGCGTCTTCTTTGTCGGGTTCATGTTTAGCTCGTCGAGTTCTAGTATCATCAGCTGTGCGGGTGTTGTCGTAACCAATGTCGCTGACGTAATGCTTTGATTCCAATGTCCGGCTATTTGGCCATTCACTTGAATAAACATTAGGGCTGATACGTGCTCGATGGTCAGTCTTGTTCTAGTTGGCGATATTATTATATTCATATGACTAAAACCCCGTTCGCACTCTGATGAACTGCAAGGAACGAGCTTGGAGCAATTCATCAGTGGGTTTAAACCCTTTGGAATGACCGTGCTGTTTTTAAGATAATCTCTGAAGCTGTTTTTAATTTTGTTTAAATTCAACCTGAATCTTGCACAGAGCTTTTCGATTTCTTTTTCACCGTATCTAACTGATTTGTTGGGAGGCCAGCTTTTGCTTTCGAGCACTTGCAATTCTGAAAGAAGTGAAATATATTCTTGTTCATGATTGTCGGTCCGTGTAGATAGTTCGTTGCTGCTTCTAGTGGTGAAAAGCCTTCTATTAAGGTTGTTAATGACACTTGATAGCAACTGCTGGTCATTAATAGCAGTTATTTTGCTACTACTTGTTAAGGAGACACCAAAAAGTTACCCTCGAATGCAGATCTTTTGGTTTCAAGGCTTTTAGCGCCAGGTTTCTCTTTAAGGCACTTGAAAAAAGCAATTGACCTTATGATTTTGTCTGCATAAACTACAGTCGTTTGCCTGTTTTGAAGACTTTCTGAAACCATCGACAACTCTGCTAATATGTCATAGATAATCGCCAAATCTGACAGAAATTGAGTTGATGTCAGGCGTTTAATCAATCCTCTGTACATCGCTCGTTTAGTTGTAGTTCTGTTCTTGTCTTCTTGGACCTTCTTAAAATGAGAGTACAATGCTTGATAGCCATAACAAATGGCCGTTACTGTTTTAAAGAACTGGATACCCATCTCGTACCCAAAATACGACCAATTTTGTTTAGCTGCAAATCAAGTTCACCAGCACACTCGGCTAGTTCTTTTTGGTTTTTAGGTGATTTGCTATAAAGAGTGTAAAGCTTATCCATAAAAATTTGAAAGTGGTTAACAGCTCCCACATCATTGATTGAATCACTTACAGATAACTCTATCCTATGGTTCATACAGTGACAAGGAACAATGTTTGGAAATTGCTGTAATAGCTTTTCTACGACGCCAGATTTTTTCCCTAACATGACACTAGCGCCATCACAGTCAAATGCAACTAAATTCTCTTTTAGGTACTCATGATCAAACCCGTTTTTTCAAACAACCTAAAAGGGCCTCAAAAATAGAATGAGCAGTTTGATTAGGCAATTCAATCAGGTCTAAGAATAAGACATTTGGTGGAAGATCTTTACTGGTTTCACATTTTAAATAAACGATCAAATTAGATTTATCACTCAAGCTTGTAGATTCGTCAATCACAATTGAAATTTTACCTGAAATGCTTTTAATCTGTTGAATAATTCGTATTTTCATCTCATCAGAAATGTGGTTAATGATTTCAGTTGCTCTATATCTAGAGTGTAATCCAACACCAATGTCCAAACTATTCAATTTCTGAAGTTCCAAAAGTTCGGAATGGTCAGAAAAAGGCCCTATTCATTTTTTCGCACGCTGTGTTTTTCTTGATCGGTGTTTGCCTTATTTCAAGTAGTCAGCTGATCTAAATATTTTTTATGTAGATTCGAGGTTGGACATGTTCATTTTATCACAAACATTTTCAATAGTTTCCTTATCCGCCTTAGCAGATATGAT
>JABUQX010100274.1:37500-38983 GCA_015478945.1 Trachelipus rathkii
GAAAACGCCTTAACAAACGAACTTATTTACGAAATAATGGGATAGTTTGTTTGTTTGAAGTTGTATTTTAGGTGTGGTCCTTATACAGGGATCCCTGAACTCTTAGTTACTGTTGTTGAAAGCTCGAGATCTATCAGTCAGATTTATTGAATCTTAACTATTTATTGTATTTCGGTATCGCTGTTCGATTTTGTTTCAATCAGAATTTGACAAATTATCTAAATAATAATAATTAATATATATATATATATATATATATATATATATATATATATATATATATATATATATATATTATATATATATATATAATATATAATTATATATAATACTATATATATTAATTTATATAATATTATATATATATATATATATATATATATATATATATTATATATATATATATAATATATATATATATAATATATTATATATAATATTATATATATATATTATATATATATATTTATTATATATAATATCTATATTATATATATATAAAAAATATATATATATAATATATATATATATATATATATGTGTGTGTGTGTGTGTGTGTGTGTGTTTGTGTGGGTGGGTGTGTGGGTGTGGTTAGGTTGCATAATAAAAGAAAAAATCTATTGAATTACAAAGAACTTTATTTAGATTAAAAGTTTCATAAATATATGATTGAACCTAAAAATCATCGTAATTTTGTTACAAAAAAATTATTTACTTATATTTTCCAATATGGAAAATTATACGTCTTCGATTTTGAGTCCGCGAGATATGAAACAACTCAACTGTACGACATAGCCTTTTAAAAATTTTTTCTGGTAGCAATTCTTAAGGCTTTCCTTTTTTTATTGGAAACTTAAATAATTATATAAATATATATTATATATATATCATATATATATAATATATATAATATTATATATATATAAATATATATATATATATATATATATATATTTAATTTTAAATTTACTTGAAATTAAATATAATTTTATAAAAAAAAAAATTATAATATATATATATATATAATATATGTATATATATATTATATTATATATATATATATATATATATATATATATATATATATATATTATTATATATATCATATATATTATATATATATCATGTATATATATATATATATTATCATATATATATATTATATATATATATATATATATATTAATATATATATATATAATTTCTATATATATTATATATAATATATATATATATATATATAATATATTTATATATATATATAATATATTATAACCAATATATATTAAAATGGGTTAAGTTGCATAATAAAAGAAGAAAATCTATAAACTTTTCAAAAACTTTATTTAGATTAAAAGTTCCATAAATATATGTTGAACCTAAAGCCATCGTATTTGTTTTAAAAGAAAACTACTTACTATATTTTCCAATAATGAAATTAAATTACGTCTTCGAACTTTTAAGTTCGTTGAGATATGACAAC
>JABUQX010100275.1:0-40000 GCA_015478945.1 Trachelipus rathkii
CACTGAGGGATCTAAGATTAGCAGCGGGCATGATAGAATCCATACTTAACTTATCACAGATTACGCTTATAATTGTAATTTTTGTATTATTAGCTAAATATAATAGGAACGTTCTTTTTTCTTCTGCATAGTTAAAAATCAAAAATACGAATAAATATTAAAGCATATTCATAATTAGTTACTTTTACTAAAGTTCAGCAGGCTAAATTGAAAATAGTTTCTCAATTTGCTAAGTAGATGTATATATCTACTACCCGTAATAAAAATACGTAAATGAAGCTTTTCGAAAGTATTTCAGGAATAGAGCATCGCAACGTCGTTCATCAGAATATTACTAAATCGATATTCAAATATATATATATCCATCAATATTTTAAAAACGGGTAGTCGACTAGAAGATTAATTTCGTACTTAAAACGGTATTGGGAAATTACTGATATTTTCGGTGGGTTGTTTTATTATTCTGAATTTTAGGTAGGGTCGATATATCGAACTGGGTATCGAACGATATTTTTCTTATATACAATAGTAAGCTAATTCACCGATCCGTATATTTTGGATATCTCTGTATTTGAGTCGTTAAATGCATTTCAAACAGCTACATTCTCGGAATCGAATGGAAATGAGGGTTGTCTAGTAGCACTTTCGGTTATTTTCGAAGATGCGTTTGAAATAGTTGAAATAACGTTTGTAATTTCATAATTCGCGGGGTAACTGTCGGCTTTTCTTATATTCTACAGTAATTGGTTTTTCTAAAATTATTTGTATCCAAGATCTCACGATTTTTTCTTTATCAATTTCCTATACGCTAAGGTTTGCTACGTTGTAGGATAACGTAATTGACAAACATCATGAGTGAGGGCGAGTCATCGTTGAAGAGATATAACCGTAGCTGCAAATTACCTACTGCCCGCTCGTAAGCGATCGGATATATTATTTTTTGGCATTACCTCTAGCTAATTATGATACGATACCCAAAATTTACTTTTATACAACTCTCACTTTAACTGGCTCGAATAATTTCTTGATCTTTAATCGTATTCCTAGCGGTTAGGGTTTATTCTTCTTCCCATTTTTCACCCCCATATATGAGAGGAGGCGTAGAGATACAAAACAAACAAAAAGATGTTGGATTTTATAAGGGGAATATTAATTCCAATATAGTATTTCTTTTCTATTTTCAGATTTCAACTTAAGGTGATACCTGTCTAAGATTCTTATAATTAGTATTTAGTTGTTATTTGGGTGTAAGTAATCATGTTGCTATTTATAACTTTTATATAAAAGATATAGCAATTAACTAGAGCGTTTACTGTCTTCTACTATATGAGTAACTCTGGCATTATAATATTTTATATTATATGCTGTTGTCCTTTCTCGTAAAGCGACGACTGAAATAATGATGTCGTCAACGTTTTACTCCTGTTCTCTATATCGTGACATCATAAGTCCTTCAGATAGAAATCTGTTGTTTCTCTGCAATCATAAAGAATTGTGATTTTAGAATGGACATTTAAATAACTTCGATTTTTTTTTATTGAACTGAAAGTATAGACACACGTTGTATGTGAATATTTTGATATATTTTCTCGATGTTTAAATAGTTATATATTTTTATCTTGTATTTGTAGTTTAGTCTAATTTTATATTTAATTTAATAGTCTAAGTATTGTAATGTTAATTGTATCTATTAGTTATATTATTATATACTTTCTATTCATCGCTAATATACTCTTCATTTCGTTACAGATAATATTCATTATTTTTTTTTCAATTTTACTTTATTGTTTTTCATATTATATTTTGGCATTATGCTAACTTTATCCACATTGTCTCATAATTGATTATTCTAGTTATCATTTATCTCTAGTTATTCTAATCCATAAATCGGGGCCAGACGCTTGTCGAGTTATCATTCCTATAATCTATTTATTCATGCATATCTATTGTTATTATTATAACATCATGTATTATTATTTATTAATTTTTTGCCAATTGCTCTATATGTATTTCAGATGATCGCCTCGTCGGCACATACGAGTGCATCTTTTTCTCTATTACTTTTTGCGCTCTAGTTAGTTTCTGTAGTGGTGCTGCGCTTCGATTTTGAGATCTCCATTGTATTAATGCATCTCTTTTATTGAATTATTGATTATCTGCGCTTTCCTACTGATTGATTTTTTATTTTCATTTATGTAAATTTGCAGGTATTATTATGTTTATATATTATTTACTCTCTATGCACGTTTCGTCCGATCCCAATGCATTCTTTATCTCACGTCTTTATTATTCAAAGCTTCTCGGATTTCAGTCGGGTTATTATTTTGATTTCTTTACTTTATCTTCTAATAACATTTTCGGTTCACGGCATGATTTTTAACCTCTGTCTACTAATATCTGATGCGGAGTTCTATCTCACTCTATTCATAATGCTATCTTATCTAGCATAATGTTCCTTCCGCCTCTATCTATCTAGCTTGAGTCTGATTCTTGGTGACCGCTGATTCCTACGCTAGACTATCGTCTTTCTAGATTCTAATCGCTCACTGTCTAGCTGACTTAAGCTCTCTGCTCTATCTAGTCTTACTCTTACCCTCTACTTCATTAGCTTCTCGGCTCAAACTGTCTCACTGGGCCTAATATGTCCTTTCAGTATCCGTACGTGTGGTTCTGAATATTGTGAGTGTTCGAGAATATGTGAATCAGGGAGCCGTCTCGCCAATATTATTGCTGCACAGAAGCGGATGTGGTTTGCTGTTAGCTACGTATCTATTCTCACACTCGTCGTTTATATTAAACACGTGGCGAGTTTTCGCCCGGTCGTGGTATGTCTTTGACAAGTGAGCTTTCGGGAGTTTCCTACGTGGTTGTTCGACTTCCATTCCTAAGTCGCATGCAGCGCATCAACGCGACTGTTCTTTTTCTAGAGGGAATCTTCCAGCGACGATTTCGTTTATACAACCGCGCCCTTGGCCGGCTAACTCGTCCTGAGAACATTCTAAGTCCTTTCCAGATTCACGCGCCTGTTGCTCGAAGCTTTTTATACTTTTTTTCCTCTGCTTGTCCAATTTCGAAACAATTTATATGATTTGTAGAACCGCACTTGCATGTTGTCAAAAATATAACAGACCGAAAGAGTTTCTTGGTCGGACTTTAGGCCGTAAGTAAGCGACAGAGGATTGGAGGTGTGTAGCCGCTCCGCGCGTCCGTCTTTGATGATTTCCGTCGGAACGAACACCATTTCCAGGAGCTCAAGAATATTTCAAATATCTTCTAGATGGTTTTTTGTTCATGGATCAATGTAGGTATGGGTTGGTTTTACCCGTACGATAACACAGATAGTGAGAGAGGTGTCGCTTGGTCATCGCCCCACTCATAGAAATAAATATAGAAGGATAGTTTAAAAATAACACATCTGTTCATATAGGGATAGCAAATAAAAAACATATATATATTGTTATTAATTGATATTATTTTTACTCATCCGATTATTTAATTTATAGATAGATAATGAGACTTTATTACACTTTTTCATTATTTAATGGCAACAATTATATTAAAATACGATATTAATTATTCTGTTATTTGACTGATTGCTTTCATCGAAAATTTTAATTTTCATTACACTGTGAGATTTCCATTCTTATAATTTTAAATCTTCGTTAAAGAATGTAAACTATCTGCTATTAAACATTATCTTTAAAAATCTCCGGCGGATTTTCAGAAAACATTAATCAGTAATATGGAAAAAATTATAGTCTGCTGTGTGTGCGAATTATAGGCTTCAAAAAGGTCTAACGATTTACGATATAGCTCATTGCGCTATTCTTTTAAGACCTCATCAATTATTTTCCCATAATATACATGCATTATCTAGCCTTGCTATACTCGTTATAATGTGGTTATTATCTCGAAAAACGTTTATACAAAATTTTTTAATACGAAATCAATTAATAATCATTCAGTCAATGTATAATTTATGTATATTTATCGCTCTCAGATTCCTTCTAATGTGGTGTTGGGCAATTTTGAGTGCTCTTGTGATTAAAGAGCATACTCGTCCTCGAAACTTCGTACCTCAACAGCTGGTGGTGTCATCTTGCTTGTATATTGGTACGTTCAAAAGTTTAATACTCACAGAACCTACGAGTAAAGTGCACAGCTTTTCACTTTATTCTAAGTGAGGTAAACAAATCATTTATTCAGTTTGGGTGCGTAACGAATCTGCTTTTTTTATTTGGGTATTTTTTTCAAATGCGAAAAAAGCGTTGGTTATGTGACCCAAACCATATGTTTTATCAAGGTTATCTGGCCGGGAATATGGACATTGAGGTTAGTACGTAGTAGGAGACGTCGAGTTTTAGAAATTAGGTTCATTGTTGATCTTCAAGGGCGAGGCAGAGTATACTTAGAGTATAGACGATTGGGATCAGATATTTCGGAAATTAAAACAGCACGCATAGGATAATCTAAATTTAAGATATTGTCTTACGCCGACCGCTCGACGTCATAGTCATACGTACAGGGTAGAGCTTCTCCTCAGTACTCAGTAGGAGGTAAGCCGCGATCAGAAAATTTTAGCAAATCTTAACCTCCGGTATGTTACTCGGCGATATAGTTACGATATGAGTTACGAGATCTTGAATTAATATTTGAGTACTACTAGTGTTGTTAATGTCAAGATAAGTGTCTTAATAACTAGTTAGTTTTGTGTAAAGGGTTCTTTTATCTTCTATACACTTGTTTTTTTAATATTTACCACCAAAATTAGAAATGCCTTCGTTTTTTTCATCTGATGAGCATTCTTTTCTATTTTTTTCATAGGTATCTAAAAAAATATGTCTACGACCAAGGGATACCGGCGGTATTCCGGCATCTAAATAGCAACGGAGCGAATGTGACGGTCGTCAAGGAAGCGCTACACATTCTCGGTACGCATGTGGGCGGTTGAAAACCAAGCGATAAAATTCTGCCGTATTAACTACGTATATCGCCCATGTTAAAACAATTCTTATGATCGTAAGTAAGATATAGCTCTCCTCTTTAGCAAACTCAGTAAGAGAAATCACGTTGTACAACTTACAAGTTGTAGGATATAGAAAGAAATCAAGTTTTCATAAATGATTATTGATGAGGCGAGAAGTCAGAAATAACGATTAAAGTGGCGATGAATACGGATCTTGGGAAAAGAGATCCTAGGTGAAGTATATTCTACGTTTTCGATAAAGTGTTATTGGATTCAGTTAGTATAGAAAATTACATTATAACATCTTGCTTTTTCGTCGGGCCTCATGTGAGTGCGGGCTTTCAAGGGGAGACCGTTGCTGGTCTCTAGTGAAACGGTAATGATGTCTAAGGTTCAAACGAATTCGCATAGAGCACATAATTTATTGTTGGCACAGAACATTTTATTTTTTCAGAAATTAGGTCACCGAATCAAATAAATATTTAGGCTTATCGGAAATTAGCCTTTCTGTGTAGTTACTGCAGCACCGTACTGTGAAGCTCAGTAACTATTGATGATAAATGTTTAATAGTTTCACGCGCTATTCGGTCTCTTTCATAGTCTTTGTTAGATATCCCGCTAGAACCCAAAGTCCATTCTTCCTCTCCGCTCTTCCACGACCTCGATGAAACGTACCTTAGCGGCGAGCAAATCTCGATTTCATAAAATGTAATGATGGTTAATCCAAGAGAATAGGGGTTCACTAATTTTTAACAATCTTATTCTTTCACCTAAAACATAGGAAAGCACTAGTCTACATTTATATAAGAATTTTGATAAATAAGTGTTTACTAATAATGAAAATAAATGTCTTTTGTAAGTAGAGTGTGTTCTGGATATTATGTTAAACAGAGCATAAAAGTTTCGTTTATAGAATAACAGCTGCCTAAAGTTTTATTGTCAATGACAATGAAGGAAAGAATTATCATGAATTCAAATGAAATTAATATGTCATTTTATCGCAGCATAATTTAATACTATTAATATCTAATATCATTCATATCACTTCAACTGCTCGGGAGTGTTAGCTAGGATCTCACGAGAAGAGGCTATCTAGTAAGATACTCTCGGTTTAGGAAATATCATCCAATATACTTGAACGTAATTCCACATTCTACTTCATCTAGTATACATATTCAACGGTGGGGTTCCCTATGATGAGTACTTCAATGTTTAATTTGCCGATTCTGCTAATCAAATAATGTGTCTTAGAATATTTTTCTTTTCACGCATCTAGTGGCTATCCTCTCAACGGTTTTCAGGTTGAAGCGTTTCGTCTGATTGAGCACATGGAGGTTTCACAGACACTTATAGGTTAGATCGCAGGAATTTTTTAGATATACGTTATGTCAAAGACGCTTTTAGGTTAATATCATAATTTTGAAAAGTATTCAGAACACTAACATTATAATAACTCTCAACAGCATTCCACGGTTACGATACTGATGAAACTGTCCTTTAACGGCTGGTCATGGATAAGAGAGACATCTATTACAATATATATCTCGATAATAGTGCTTTAAAACTTTTTTAAATTAAATTAGACTCTCATATGGAATGAGTTGTTCATAGGGTGGTTAGAGGGCATAGATTTTTCGCTCTTATATAGCATATCCTAATTAAACACTTATCCTATCGATAATAAGTGTTATTGGCTCGTAGCAGCAGAATAACTATGATTACAAACGTTTAAACGAGATGGTCATCTTAATAGGAATATTCTAGAATCTATTCGATAATATATTGAATAAGATGGCAAAGAAAACAGTCATTTCTTAGGATGAGCGTCTTCATCGGATCTCAGCGGAGAGCTGCCACGTGTTTGGACATTTTGGGGTTTTGAAACAAGCTGTACCACGGTTGAGGGGAAGTATTAAACAGTACATTATTCCTTCCTCAAAGTACTTACGATACAGAACCGGCTGCTCTTCGCGTATCGTGACGCAAAACTTCGAGGGAGCTGTTAAAGTTAATCACATCAACACAGCATGGGATAACTTGTGGTTCTTTGAAAAAGATTTTTTTTTTTATTATCCGAACTTACAAACATTGGTTTCTTTTAAAGGTTTCAGGGGAACTTAGACTCCGAGGTTGACCATATTTTGAAGATGAGATTAGAGTTGTTAGCATGTGTTAGTCAAGAGCTACTACTTCACAGAGTATATACCTCTCTCGACGATATTTTGTTGGAAATCCAAATAATAATATATGCATCTTCGTCTTCCCTTACTAGGATAGAAACGTCAAATAACGGGGCGCGAATTCTCTTATGTTATCTGTAAGATCATAGGTGATAGATTTAATATTTTACATATAGATTCGTTCACAAGATTAGTAATTATTAGTAGTGAATGCAGTAAAAGGTTTAAAATAATTTTCGAAAAATTATATTATATTATATATTAATAAAATTAATTAGTTTTGTGTTAAATTGGTAATGTCGTCTCGATAATGTAGTGGTTATATTAGGTTAAAGATAAAATCTAAAGAATTTTAGGGGTAATATTGATTAATTAAGCTGAAACTTTTGATATCAGAAAATATATATATATTATTTTCGTAGCCGCTTATTATGATATACGTTGTTGTACCAGACAAGTTCTATCGTATAGATTAATAATTCAAAATTCTTCGGCTTAATATTGTGGGATATGCAGCATGTTGAGATATAACTTAGGTGGGGGTTCTCAATGATTCTGGGAGGATTACTGCTAGGTATTTATTTTAAGGTCTTTCCTGAAATCGCATGTTAGAGAAACGACGTTCTTATATACTCGGGTATATTAAACTTCCTTCATACAGTATCTAGCTGTTTCACGTGCTCGATCTCCATGTGGACGTAAATCAAGAAAACTTCTTAGACGATAACGCGTGTCATCTATTTCTATCTCTTGGATCAAAAGATTATTCTTCAAGTGGAGATATCTCCATCACAATTTCAGGATTTCGCGGAAATTGACACTCGAGGTACTCGACCATAGGAAGGATTGAAGACATTAGAATAGTTTTCTGTTTAACGACGCTTCAACTAGTATGTGAACTCATCATAATGTTGAGATCCGTAATATTAAGGATCTAAATTTTAATAATAGTTTCTTTCGAGTACAGAATGCACGTCCATAAGATACAGGCGCCAGTCCGCTCTCTGACCTTCACGTAATATGGAGGGGGCTGGTTTCCTTACCTAGTCGAATTTGCGTATAAAAATTCTGTGTGGGAAGATACTCTCCCTTCGCGGTGAAAGAGCATATAAAGTTTTGATGAATAAGTGTTAATACTATTCGATTCAATTCTCTATTGTTTTTGTCATCAATAATAGGAAAAATAGAGTTCGTCATCCTTTGGTATGTCTTATGTATACAAGAAAAGCATTAGGTTTCATCGTTTAAACATTCCTTTAACAATTCTTATCGAAATAGTTTATTTCTCTGCTAGTCTATAATGATATCAACGTTTACAAGAAAATTCAGTATTTATAGCCATCTATATTCCATAATATCTTAATTATTATGGAGAAGTCGATTCCATAGATGGTCGTTTATCTCATTCGCGATTTCTAGTCAAGGGCTATTAACGTTAATATATATCTTGGGTTTTTCAACGTATTAAAACCTTATTCTTAAAAGTTCATTTCACTTCGTGCTGATATCTACTAATGATGGAGTACTTGTGCATTGTGTTTCCGGAATCGCGTATAAGTTCTTTCTTTTTTTTTTTTTGATTATCTCACTCGAGTCTCTCACATCAGACTTTTTAAGTATATCGACGATATTTGACATCGGAGATATACAGCATATCCATAGGGAGATGAGCACGGTATGAAAATGAACTATTATATGGTGATGGAAATACCTGCGGATTATTCTCAATATACGATATTGCAACGACTATCTAGGTCCGAACAAAATATTATAATCTTTCTCTGTAGCCTCTCTTTCTCGCGTGGTTCGACTAAGTACTTTCATGGCATTCGGGGATTTCTTTAATACATCATAGTTATTGTATCTATAGGAGTATATAGATTCAAATCATTTTAGCTAGCTAGATTATTACCATTCGGCTATTATCACAGTCTATTATATACCTCTATCTGTGCTTTAACTTACAGTTTTGGAGCACTTATTTTTTGTACATCCCGATGACGGTTGAGCACTCTGTTTTAGCCGAGACGAAGAGACTGTCCTCGCTTAGAGCAATTCTATTGTGAATCCGAACAAGTCGAAATCGCCTTATCTTTTTTTGTGACCGAAGCCAGTGGAAGCCTGTTTTTGGCAGACAATGATGAAACTGGGAACACTTTCTTTGTCGACCCGATGACCAGGCTATATCGTAAATAAGCAATTTTGGGACCCCGTGCCAGTTGGATCAATTTTTATTGGCGACGATGACTAGTTTTTATAACACCTATTCTAACGAATGTGCTCATACTGGTCGGATATTCGTGTCTACCAGACTTAATATAATCTTCAATATCTAATGAAAAACATTGTTCGATTGACTTTTTGAATATATATCCAAAACATATTTTCCGTTCAGTCGAATTGTCTGATTAATATTCTCTTTTAGCTCTAACTCTGATGATAGCCATCTCTTAACTATTTTTCGACTTAATGTTTTCTTGTGTATTTAAGTGTTCAACTAATTTTTATTATCGTTACCGATTCGAATTATAATCATTTCGATTCACTAGCTTTAGGTACTAGTGCTATTAAAGTAAAAATACTGTAACAAATGAGTTACTCAATTTTTATATGTTCTCATTTAGTTGATTAAAAAGTATAATATAAGTTAACATTTATCGAATTAATATTATAAATAATCAACCTCCAATTAGCATATTCTTAAACTTTTTTTCCATGCAAAAGCATACGGTTATAATGACGCGCTTATAGATAGCCTACAGTAAAGTGACCTAATTTTGGGATAGTGACGAAGTAGATTGTTCTTAACATTCTTAGCATAATGCATAGGGTAAGAAGTCTTTTTCCGTAACTCCTTTGTCCTAGCAACTTTGATCAAAGACATAGTAGCTTTTTTCTAGTGGTTGGGTCTTCTGATTATGATGAATCGACTGAGTTTTATCTTGGAATTTTCATCGATTGGTTTACACCTCTTTCTGATATGTCGAAACTGATTATCGTACGAGATCATTTACTCATCTTTTTCGAGAAATATTTGGTCGTTACCTACTCTCGCGATTGCGATTCTATAGAGTCAAATTTGTTGGGTAGGTGGATTACTATTTTCGAATATTTTCGGGTATTAGGCATGCGGCATCTCCGTTTCTGTAGTGTCGTTGCTTCAATTATATAATTTACACAAACAGTGTCTGATTCTCTATACGTTGACGGGATCTCTCCTTCGTTTTATCACCATTAGTGTCGTGTGGCCAATCTATGAAGAGGATATCAGATAATTTTCTTATAACCATGAACTATACGGTCATACTCCAGGCCCCGGTTTTCAATCTACTCGATACGCTTCTTTTCGTTTAAACTCTTATAACTAACTGTGGTCCAGTTATCTCATTCACGTAATTCTTCTCGAGCCCACCTGTCTCTTCCTCATGCTACATGTTTCAGGTGCTCACCCCAAAATCAATATTTTCGGCAACGGGCTTGAATTGGATGAATTTTTATAGATTGCGTTTATTTGATTCTGCACGAATCCCGTCAATCCAATTCGAAGATTATCTCGTGCGGATTAATAAGTATTTTCAAAAGATCCAGTATAGGTGCAGGTTTTCTTTGCTGGGGCAAGAACATCACTCGTCGAATAATAGATCTTGGTAAATTTGCCTGGTGCGATACATGTCGCTAAGCTGGTATCTTTCGATTTTAACATGTCATCAGCATATGTAATATCGACATAAAGCTTCAACTTAGTTCTCGCTCGCACAATTAAATATTTTTCAATTTGTGGATATATATGTTATTAGCGAAAAAGCACGCCTCTCTAAAACTCGTTAATTACTGTATCTCCAAATATGCTGAAACTGTAATTTGAATTGTAGCGATGAGACGCGAATAAAATAATATAATATAAAGCTCCTTTCACAGTATGGAATTGCATTAAAGCCGCGCCAATTTGTTGTGAGGCTGACAGATACTACTCCTACCTCCTGTGGGTTTAAAAACAAGAGTGGTTAACTGTGGGTGTACGATGCGGGTTTTATATAGATAATAATGAGAAGAATATAAATAAATAAAATATCGTTTTTTGTTATTTTTTATGCTTTTCAATTTTACGATATTATCTATCTATTTCTTATTAATTTTAAACCTTCCTTTTTATCAGCCGATTTCGTGTCCATTTGTGCGGTGGGTTACATTGCCATAATTTTACACTATAATATCATCGGGCCGTTAGCCAGTGCGCGTGCGTCAGCACGCGCCCAAAGACAAGCCTTGCTCCGTTAGGAGCAAGCCAAAGGCTTGTTATTATTTAAATTATTACTGTATTAAAAACAATTTTCAAATGATTATTTCTATTATAAATAAAAAAAATCAATATCTTAGTGTTTTTATTTAATGCATTCATTTACTTATCGAAATATTTTATTATTACTATATATTTTTACTTTAGTTAGACCTATTAAATAATTTATTATAGAAAACGGAATTTTTAGGGGAGATTATATTATAATAAAAAATAATAATAATTCCGTATAAGGAACAAATTATTTACATATGTTTAAAACACTCGTCTTGCTGATTTAAATTTTCAAATAAAACAAAAGAAAACAAATTCATATTTAGATTTACGATCCTAATTTGTTTTCGTTTTCTCCGTTAAAAATAGTTGCGTAAATGGGTAATAAAAAAGTCGTAAGCAATGAAGGATTTATCTATTTTATTTTTATTTATTTTAACAAAGTCAAATTATAGAAATATAATATCAAAATACTGTATTAAAGAATAATATTTTTCTCTAGTGGGGGGGGGGGACTATGCGAAACCTCTCGACAATTTTTTTCCTCACGATAATTTATTAGCTTCCATTTTTTTTTAGTTCTTTTAAAAATTCGTTCAATTTCGATTTGCTCAAAATGATTTCTTTAAATTTCTTCACTTTATTCGCTAGTGTATCATTTTCTTCTTCTAGAGCTCGCTTCGATTTGTTCAACCTTTCCATTTTTTCTCGTCTTTCCATGAACGTTAAACGAACGTTTTTCATTAAATATTTATATCGTGGGAGGGGCGCGACATATTTTCGTTGTTCGCTACGATGATCGTAGACCCGATGCTTACTACTACCTCTGGAGTCGCTAAAGGTTGAGCGTAATAAAGACGGATGTATTACTGGCGAAATAGTCAAAATTTCGTTTTTAAGCTGATGTAGTGGGTACTCGAAATTAAAATTTACGATAGCGCCTAAAGGACGCGCGAACGCGCTAATCTGAGCCACATTCAAACGTATAGGGTTCAAACTTTTATCTTGACCACTCCCAGGAATTCGGACGAGGGAAACCTCCGGTTTTTGAGTTTCGAATGACGGAGCCATTTTTTATTTTTTGATTCAGTGAAGTGCTGATTATGAGCGAAGAATTTGTTAAAGAACTCCGTTTTTTCTCAAACTAATTTCTCGATGACTCGAAATCACCTTTTTATATAACTCGTAGGAAAAATAAAAAACGGTTAAAAATAATATTCAAATTTGATTTTTATTTTGGAAATAAAAATAATAACAAAAAAGTATATTTATATATATATATAATATACGATTTAATGAAGATTACGGTGTATTAAAATATAGACAATATTTACAAAAAAAAACTACAAGTTTTCACGATCATGAAATAATCGGTTTGAAGGCGTACTTTATAAGCATCCTACAATACGGACACGACGTAAGGGCGAGTGCGCAGGAAGAGCATGTCACCATGTGTTTACAAGGTAAAAATACTACCTCCGTCTCTTCGTCCAAACAAACTTTACAAAGCATGTTTTTTGAGAAAACTTGGTTTGTCGTTCCTTGAGATTGCGGTTGGCAACTAGAAAGCGAGGATTCCACCGCTAAAGACGATGACGACGACGATGTATCCTTCGCTTCGGAGACAGGCGTAGCCACTTCGATACTCTGTTCGATATTAGTTAGAGTGTTAATATTTGTAGCGGGTATCGACTCCGAGCTTACGATATCGCGTTCAGTATCGGCGCCTCTCGTCACGCTCACACTGGGTTCATTTAACGACGTTATTCGGCTGACTCGACGATCTTCGGAGGAGGTTTCATCGGTAGTAGGCGATACGGAGAAATTATTATTAGCGTTTTCGGTATTACGCGCGTCGTCCTCAGCGACTCTGGTGGTGTTCACACTCGTCGGTTCGTTTAACGTTATTAGGCTGACACGAGGATCTTCGGAGGAGGTTTCATCGGTGGTGGCCGATGCGGAGAGATAATTATTAGCTTTTTTAGTATTAGGCGCGGCGTCATCAGCGACGACTCTCGTCGTGTTCACACTCGTCCGTTCGTGTAACGTTATTTGGCTGGCACGGCGATCTTCGGTGGAGGTTTCGTCGGTGGTAGGCGTTACGGAGAAATAATTATTAGCGTTTTCAGTATTAGACGCGTCGTCATCAGAGGCTCTCGTCGCGTTCATACTAGGCTCATTTAACGGTATTGGGCTGACACGACGACCCACCTCGGTGGTTTCTCGCTCGGTTTCATCAGTAGTAATCGATACAGAAACGTTTTCAGTACGATTCGCGTTTTCAGGAGCTGTC
Organism: Trachelipus rathkii; assembly: GCA_015478945.1. Lineage (NCBI taxonomy): Eukaryota > Metazoa > Arthropoda > Malacostraca > Isopoda > Trachelipodidae > Trachelipus > Trachelipus rathkii. The sequence continues at coordinate 13,731 of JABUQX010100275.1, forward strand.
GCGATCGTTGCTCGGCTGGAACGATCCTCCTCGGTGGTTGTTGGTGATAACTCTGTTGTTTCGTTCTCTAAGTTTCGTTGTTCTGCTAAAATCGCATCCAGACACTCGTCTATCAGGGAGAATAGTTTCCCGGGTTTCCTTTAATCGTCTTTTTAAGGCGTTTTTGACTGTATTGCGTTCGAATCCCATGCATAAAGTATGTCTAGTTACGCCGCTTTCCACTAATTGCTCCAGATCATTATCATTAAGAATAAGAGACTCTAAAGACGGCGACGACGGCGACGACAACGACGACAACGACGACAACGACGACAACGACGACAACGACGACAACGACGACAACGACGACAACGACGACGACGACTGTAACGGCCCCGAGGACACCACCGCCGACGCCGCTTCTGCCGATGATGCTATTGTAGCTGCTGCTGCTGCTGCTGCTGCTGCTGCTGCTGCTGCTGCTGCTGCATTTGACAAAGACCCGTTATTCGTAGGAAGGACGCGAGAAGCGGAATCTTCATCTCGATCATCCCCATTTGAAATATTTAAATTTTTCGAAAACGAAAGAAACAGGCAATCGGGGGACCATTTATCGTGTTCTTCCCACGGATCAGCATCCGCCTCCCAGTTTCTGAGTCCAAGAAAACAATAGAAACACCTCACGTGGTCACTAAGCTTGCGATAATAAAATCCCGCCTCCGCTAATTTTTCCGGAGTTTGCCTAACCCTGTTAGGCCAACCACCGAAGGATTTTAAACGAGCTTCTCGCGTGGCAAATTCGCTGTTTTTGGGTCCCGAATAAGGACGAAGCCCGAGACTCTCCATCGAAATTTTTTTTAAATCAGTTAAAGAATTTTCACTGGCGCGTCGTTGGTTCCTTCTTCTTAAGCCGCAGACATCGGTTCCGCCGGTGGGTGCTCTAGAGGTAGAAAAAATGACTAAACTTCCTTCACCTATCGGGACGTTGGTGGTGTCTTCTCCTTTAACGAACGAACAATCGGGACTAAACTTCAAATGCTCTCCTCTGGGAGTATCTCCTAGCACCCAAGAACCGATAATCTTCTTGCAGAATGCGCACACGCAATGATCGTCATTGCGGGAGTAATAAAACCCCTCTTTCGCCAGTTCTCGAGGAGAAATGAAAGATACGGGCCAATCCACGAAAGTACGTAGTCTTTCTTCTTCGAACCGAAGTTCGATCTCCGGTATTTCAAATTTTTTTGACCGAGGACGGCGGCTACTGATATCCATCGTTCGTTCGATCGTTCGTACGGAAAGTTTACGCCGCAGCCCACTCTGTCTAGTCTAGGCGATTGGTTCGTAAACGCCAGTGCCGTAGCGCGTGCGATGCGCGGTTTATATCGACGAAATATTTTTTTTCAAAAGGTAATAATAAATAGAAAAGAAATTAGTTATTTAATTTTAATTTTTAATTAATACCTTTTTTTCAATTTGTTATTATATTTATTAAGTTAGTCGCGTAAACTCCTCCTCCCTAATTACGACTAAACTAAGCAAAATTGAAACATGGGATACGATTAATTTTTTTTTACGCGAATATTATTTTCATTCGAGAAACAATAATATAATTTCCATTATAAAAGTCTCAACTCTCTAACCTGATTAAAGTTCATAAAAAATGCCAAAAAAAAGGGTTAATAATAAGTAAATTTTTTAAATCTTTATTATTAAAGCGATAATAACGGGAATAAAAAGAAAAAAAAATATTATGGAATTATTAAAAAGCCTCCTCCAAACGATTAATTTTCGGGCAGAAGGGAGAATCTCGACCACCGAAAGAACTCGAATGTAAATAAACTTTCGGGTGGTGTAGTGGCATTTTTTATCCGCGCGCGTTGAGTCTTTGATATCGTTTGACGAAACAAAATAGCGGCCACCAATCCCAGAAATATGCGGAAGAAGGTAGAGTTTATCGAGAAAGACGAGGATTCGTACGAAGAAATAAGTTAACGCGATCGCTTATCCCGATTGGTAAATGAGCTGAGCGTAGAAAATCAATTTTTTTTTGGAGGTTTTGATATCGCGTGGAAGAAAAGTTGATAAAAATAATTAAAATTAAATAAATAATAATTATGATTATTAATTATTATAACGAGTTTCTTAAACGAGAGCGAGCGTCGTTCGTGCGCATCCTTTGCAAACAAGTTGATTCATGGTGCTTCTCCATCATTGGCGCGTATTCGGCATATAATAACAGGGACCGGAGCAGGAGCTGGAGCTGTATCTATCAGAATTTTCGATCGACTTCCGACCCAACCACCTAATGAGTCTGTCGGATGAAGCGTTCGAAAGTACAATAAATTTAAAATCAGTACGCAACACTCTTCCTCTATTTCCTTTCTTCCTCTAGAGCATATTGTTCCTGTAAAACGCCAACTGCGCGCTACGTAGGTTCTTTTTAAGTAGAATACGTTGCGTGCGGACGTGTGAAAAAATCTTTGGCTGTTCATTTTGTTCCGTTTCGGCTTGTGGGAATTTACCCGAAACATATATATTATATTATTTATTTTCATTATTAGCTACATTTAAAATAAAATTTGAAATCAGCTATGCAACTTTTTTCGCCAACAAAAAGCTTTATTATTTCGATTATGAAATAAAAATGAGAGCGAGAGGAAATATGTACTAACAGATTTTGGAGGGCCGGCCATTGGAGAAAGAGTCTTATCGAGAAAGACAAGAGGGTTCACACGTAAAACATGATGGTATTTGGATCTTCTCTTTCTCTCGTACAAAAAATATAAACCCAACATTCGTGGGGAGTGGGATATCTCGAAATAGTTTTAGAAAAGCATTAAAATACTAATAGATCGAATAATAAAAGTGAATGAGTGAGTGAGTGTGTGAGCGCGAATAGTGACTGAGATAGGTCCGGCGTACGTAACGAAGATGACAACAACGAAGAAATAGGAACTTCATTTCATTCAAACTTCTCCTCTCCCATTATTTTTCGACTTCTTTGCCGACGAAGCAAATTTCAATCATCGTCGTTCGAGTAGCATACAAACAGAGCCGACGTACGTAACGAAGACGACGACGAATGAAACTTTATTTCGTTTAAACTTCTCCTTCGCCATGGTTTTCCCTTCATCGCCGGCGATGAAAAATTTCATCATCGTCGATATTTTCAATTGTACTGCGATTAAAAAAGTCGATATATCCGCGCATTTTCATTATTCGCCCTATAGTATCGCTTAGATGGAAGATGGTCGTTTACGTAAAATTTTGAGATAAGTTAAGGAAATATATTTTCGAGACTTAGCAGCATTTACATTGGCGAAACTTTTTTAATTATATTTTAACGATCGAGAAAAGTCGCTTTAAATAGGTTTCACGGTGAAGTTCATATCCCTTTTTCAGACCTTTGTTCCGCGACCCATTAAAGAAGAAGTTCGCTCTATTACGGCGATGAAAAAATTAAAAAAAGAAAAAGAAGAACACGACGCTTTCTTTTTTGTTTGCTAAAACAATCGAAAAATTAATAAAAGAAGACAGAATGCTTTCTTAATATAAATAACAAAATTTTCTTTTCTTTAGAAGATTAAATATGAAACTTAATTTTTTTTGGCAAAACTATAAGTTAAAAAATATAAAAATTTAAAATATATTTATTTCTTATCATTTTCCCTTTTATTATACGTTTGTAAAAAATAATATATACCAATTAAATAAATAAATAAGAATATAATAATGAAAAATCGGCTGCAACCTCACCCAGTCCCAAATGCCTCGTACGTATAGTAAATTTCTTTGAATGAAATTATGTTTTCTTTATTATTTTAGAAACGATCGATCGACGCCCATTTGGTCAAAAAAGTCTAAGAAAAAATTGAAGACTTCTATCAATCTTTCGAGAGCGTAGAACAAAAAGGAAATGGATCGACCATTCCACCCATTCTCGAGTTTATTTATTTAATTTTTTTTTTTAAATCCCGATGCGATAAAAATTTTGTTTTTTCTTTACATTTAATCGCGGGCATATCGGCCTCTATTCCTTTTCGATGTTTTAACTCAATCGCTAAATATACGTTAAAATAATAATGAAAAAGGGCTATTAATAAATATAATTTTTAAAACTTTATTTTTTAAAATGATAATATGATGAAAAACTTATGAAATTACAAAAAGATTTTCAAAAAATTAATAATAATTTTCTCTCGTGAAGATGAAAAAATCTCTTAGCGGTAATGCGACTACCGGAAGAACCCGCGGATAACATTTTTTTGGATATTCATAAAATTTCTCTATTTGAATTTTTGAAATTGTAGAAATAAAATTGAAAAATAATAATAATGATGATAATAATAAAGAATGAATCGAATACTGAAAATGAGTGAACGAATGAACGAGGCGAAATGAACATTCGTAGTTTTTCCCTTCTCAGCCGGCGATGTAAAATTTCATCATTCAACGTCGACTTTTGCGCCGCCCGCGATTAAGGGAAAAGCCGCCGATCTTTCCGCACCGTGCCTCACATTCTTCTTCGCTCTTTTTGTACGACGTAGATAGATTATTTGTTAATGCAGAATATTTTGAGTAAGGTGAGGGAGAGTTTGAAGCGCGCAATGCGAATATAATTTCCCCGACATCACTGCTGTGCCGCCGTCGCTCGATCTGGATAATAAAAGGCGGCCATTCAAAATTGTCGTTGCGGTAGTAGTTTATATTCGATCTTATTCATTTTTTATATGGTTTCTAGGTACACGTTTTGTTCATTGAATTTATATTTTGAGACGAAATTATTACAAAATGTCGTCGAGGCGTTTTCTACTACTCGAGCAAATTCAAATAAATCGCTATAATAAATGACCTCTTTCAACTGCCCACTTATTTTTAAATTTTTAGCTCGCGAACCATTGGTAAAGATCACGCTTCGACACCGACGAACGCACCCCGTCAACCTACGAATGTCCATTTTTTTCCATCGAAATGTTCGTCTTCTTTTTTCTTCAGTGATCGAAATATTACTAACAGAACAAGGTATACCGCTTGAAATTTTTGTACAGGTTTTCTATAAATTTTAAAAGATAAACCGTGAAACTTTTTATATATATAAAACGTTAAAGGAATAATAAATTAACAATTAAAAAAGTTTTTAAAAATATATTTATTTTGTTATAATTTTTATTTTTCTTCCTTAAAAAAATAACAATAATTTACGCCAACTGGATCTTCCAAATGAAATAAATAATAAGAACAATCGTCAAAGATTATTTTGACAAGTAAAATTTTCTTAAATTAGAAGTAAAAGAAGATAATTTAAATACCGACGTCCTTCGATTCTACGAGAGGCCGCGTTTGAAAAATGGAGGTTAAGGAAATGGCTGGAAAGGAGAAAACAGATTATTTCGAAAATACCAACTAGTGTCAGGATTTCAAACTTTTTTTTCCAATGTAATAAATTTAACATTAATCTTTTAAATAAAAGGATGGTATACACTGTATAATTTTAAAAATTTGTATATTATATCAGTATGAATTACTTACTATTGAATGTAACTAATTTTTCCATTAAACTCTTTAATAAATTTTAACAATATAATACGCATTTCAGTTTTCCTAAAATCCAACGTTTTTATTTTAAAAAAATAACTTTTTTGTATTGTCGTCTCTTAGATGTCTAAGTTACCGAAAGGCAAAAAAAAATTTTTTCTTGTAGAATCATCGAGATTTTTTCAAATTTTTGGGAAGGTATCGGGAACTTCGACATTGAAGGTACGATAAATACAGAATCGGGACAGGTGAAACGTCAATATACCTATGAACACCTTGATACAATACGTTTGAATGTGTTTTAAAAGGGAAATTTTTTACCGTAATCTCTTTATCGGAACAGAATGAAGCGTCCCCAAAGAAGTTTGAATTTGAATTTTATTTATCGCCGTTTCATTTGATGCTGCGATAATATTTTCATCTACGAAATGTTAATAAACGCATTATCCACCCGGTCTTAAATAAAGAAAAGAAAAGGGCTGGCAATGTGAGAACGATACTAGTTCGCTCGTTGTAGATAAGCGTTTGAGTCTGTGAAAACTCTTTTTTTTATATATATTCCGAAATCTTTATTACCTTACGGTTTGTTGTTTACTTAAAAATCTATTAAACGCCCCTTTATACGCTGTCCAATCGGTATTAAAGTAGGGTTAAGATTTTTTTACTTTTTTTCATCGAATTGTTAAAAATGGGCGTAAAAATAGGGGCGATTCACTAATTGAGAACGATTGTGTAATAATCAATATACTCTTACGGGGAGGATTTAGTGAGCGCTCGTTATTCGAAAAGGGCCGAAAAGGGCCTACCCGCAAAAAAGGCCAAAATTTCTAACTACTCTTTGCTGCTTGCTGCTCGTGCTGCTCCTGCTGCTGCTGCTCTGTGCTCCTGCTCTGCGCTGCTGCTTGCTCATGTCCTGCCGCTGCCTGCGAGACGATACGAGAAGTAGAGGTAGGATTAATTAATGTAGAAAGTGGTTGAGAAACCCTTGTAAGTTGTAAACGTTTTTTATTTAATATAATAATAATATAATAATAATAATATAATAAAATATAATAAGAATATAATAATAATAATAATTGAATAAATTTCTTTTTTAAAGAACGTTTTATTTTTATAAGGCATACTCTTTAATACCGTTTTTAGAAAACAAAATAAAAATGAAATAATAAGTGATTTGATAATAATAATCTAGCTATATCTAAATACTTGGTTACGTATATTTTTATTCTTATTAAAACAAACTAAGATTTTCGTTCCCTAATTTCAATCTTTTTTTGCGCCGTTTACGGGTCCAAGGAAACAAATACGTTCAAATGTATTACAACTCAGAATCCTTTACTACAGTATCATTTTAACGGTCTCGATTTAACATGTGGTCGTATCCTCCATGTCTAAGTTCCCGATCGCGTAAGTTTTTTAAAAATTTTTTCAAAACATCGAGACTTTTCAAAAAAATTTCAAGGAATTGGGAACTTAGACACGGAGGTTACGACCGAACGCTCCAACGAGCCCGTTGGAATGTCAATATACCGAAGACAGCTTAGTTATAATACGTTTGAACGTCTTTGGAAACCAAATTACCTAAATAAGAACTCTTCCTCGGTAACCAATGAAACGTCACGAAACGGAATCGACTTCTCCCAGTAATAATATTATATTATTTCAACATATAAGCGTTTAAACGTACATAATATAGATTGAAATAACATGAATCGCATTCCTTTAAACACTTACTAATCGAAATAATTTATTACTCTTACCATCTAAATGATATATCTTAAAACAATAATTATCTTTAGAAATAATTGAAATCTATTCCTAAATATATTATGAGAGAAATCGATTATTTTCGTGGCGTTTCATCGGATCTCGGGAAGATATACTAGCGATTTATTTCGGTTTCGAAATACGTTCAAACGTTTACTAGCAGAGTAACCATCGATACTGTGTCATTTCAACGGGCTTGATATTCCTATGAGACCTAAACTCGATGTCTAAGTTCCCGATAGCCTAAATTTTTTTGGGGATAATTTTTTTTTCCACAAATTTTTTTTAAGGTTTCGGGAACTTAGACATCGAGGTTAGGACACATAGGGAGATAGAAACCTTAGGAATGTCATTGTTTCAAGGGCTACTCGGATATACTACGTTTGAACGTATTCGGAAACCGAAATATCTAAATATCAGCTATTCCCCGATACCAGATGAAACGTCCCTAACGGTATCGACTTCTCCTGTAATATAGATAGGAATAGGATTAAATAATTTTAACGTATAATTGTTTATAACGTATACAATATGGATAAAAGTAACATTAAAATATTTTGATAAATAAGTGTTTAAACTTTTATATAATTTGGGAATTATTATTTTTTTTTTTAATTTAGTCTCCTCTAAAATCCAGTTTTTCTTTAATTAAAATATTTTTTTAGGAGGTAACTGAATTACATAAATTAAAAAAAAAAAAATGTTTCGATAAATAAATGAATCTCGCGCAAAAGCAATATGTGATCATTATAAAGTTTTGCTTATAAAAAATACAATAACAAGAAAAAAACACTAAGATATTCGTTTCCTAAATTTCAATTTCCATAGTGACGATTTGTCAGTCCCTTAGTAACAATTCATTGTAGGATATGTAGGTTTCGAAATTCGTTCAAACGTATTTAAACTCGGTTTCCCTTCATATAATATCGTTTCGACGGGCTTGAAATTCCTATGTGACCTAACCTCGATGTCTAAGTTCCGAATCGCCTACATTTTTTGGGGATATTTTTTTTTTTCATCGAGACCTCTCAAAAAATTTCAAGGTTTCGGGAACTTAGACATCGAGGTTACGACACATCGGGTGATCGAAACCCTAGAAATGTCACTGTTTCAGTGGCAACTCTGATATACTTAGTTTGAACGTATTCGGAAACCAAAATATCTAAATATCAGCTTTTCCTCGACACCCGATGAAACGTCCTTTACGGAATCGACTTCTCCTATAATATAGATATGAATATGATTAAATAATTTTAACGTATAATCGTTTAAACGTATATAATATGGATGGAAGTATCATTAAAAAATTTTAATCAACGAGTGTTTAAACTTTTACATAATTTACTTTATTTTTTTTATTTAGGTCACCTCTAAAATTCCATTTTTCTGTAATTTAAATATTATTTTAGGGTTAACTGAATTGCATAAATTAAAAATAAAAATAAAATGTTTCGATAAATAAATGAATCTCGCGCAAGAGCAAAATTTGATCATTATATAATTTTTCTTATAAAAAATACAATAACAAGAAAAAAAATACTAAAATATTCGTTTCCTTAATGTCAATTTCCTTAGTGACGTTTCGTCGGTCCCTTCGAAACAGTTCAAAATAGGATATGTAGGTTTCGAAATACGTTCTAACGTATTAAAACACAGTATTTCTTCATATAGTATCATTTCAACGGGCTTGATATTACTAAGAGTCCTAACCTCGATGTCTAAGTTCCCGATCGCCTACAATTTTTTTGGAAAATTTTTTTTTTCATCCAGACTTCACAAATTTTTTTTAAGGTTTCGGGAACTTAGACATCGAGGTTAGGACACATAGGGAGATAGAAACCTTAGGAATGTCATTGTTTCAAGGGCTACTCGGATATACTACGTTTGAACGTATTCGGAAACCGAAATATCTAAATATCAGCTATTCCCCGATACCAGATGAAACGTCCCTAACGGTATCGACTTCTCCTGTAATATAGATAGGAATAGGATTAAATAATTTTAACGTATAATTGTTTATAACGTATACAATATGGATAAAAGTAACATTAAAATATTTTGATAAATAAGTGTTTAAACTTTTATATAATTAATTAGTTTTGTTATAGGGAATTATCAAATTTTTTTTTTTAATTTAGTCTCCTCTAATATCCAATTTTTCTTTCATTAAAATATATTTTTTATAGGGTAAACTTCTAAATTTTTTAAAAATGTATCGCCCGTTTCGAATAAAAAAAATGGGGAAAAAATATACGAGTTTGGCTTTTTAGGTTTAAAAAGGATAAAACTTTCCGTTTAATCGCATTCCTTTAAACACTTACTAATCGAAATAATTTATTAATATTACTATCTAAATGATATATCTTAGAACAATAATTATCTTTAGAAATAAATTAAATCTATTCCTAAATATATTATGAGAGAAGTCAATTCTTTTCGTGGCGTTTCATCGGATCTCGGGAATATACACTGGCGAGATATTTCGGTTTCGAAATACGTTCAAACGTTTTATAGTAGAGTAACCCTTAACACTGTGTCATTTCAACGGGCTTGATATTCCTATGTGTCCTAACCTCGATGTCTAAGTTCCCGATCGCTTAAATTTTTTTAGGGAAAATTTTTTTTTCATCGAGACCACACAAAAAAATTTCAGGTTTTCGGGAACTTACACATCGAGGTTACGACACATTGGGTGATCGAAACCTTAGAAATGTCGCTTTTTCAGGGGCTACTCGGCTATACTACTTTTGAACGTATTCGGAAACCAAAATATCTAAATATCAGCTCTTCCTCGACACCCGATGAAACGTCCTTAACGGAATCGACTTCTTCTAGGAATAGTGTTAAATAATTTCAACAGATAAGCTTTTAAACGTATATATTATAGATTTAAATAACAATCAAATTTTTCGATAAATACGTGAATCTCGCTGAAAGCAAAATTTGATCATATATTATATACATATGTTTATTCCTTTAAAAAAAACTAAGATGTTCGTTCCAAGGATAAACCTTTACGTAAAATCTTATATCGTTATGATTATGAATTTCTATTAAAAACACGCAAGAAGATAATTTCTTTAGAGTAATTAATCATTCCTAAATATATTATGAAGAGAAGTCAATTCTTTTCGGTGGCGTTTCTGGTTCGGGATATACATGGCGAGATAATTTTCGGTTTCGAAATACCGTTCATAACGTTTTATAGCGGAGTAACCCTTAACACTGTGTCATTTCTCGTGTCCTAAGCTCGATGTTAAGTTCCGATCGCTTAAATTTTTTTAGGGATAAATTTTTTTTAGGACACAAAAAAATTTCAGGTTTTCGGGAACTTACACATCGAGGTTACGACACTGGGTGATCGAAACCTTAGAAATGTCGCTTTTTCAGGGGCTACTCGGATATACTAGTTTTGAACGTATTTGGAAACAGATATTAATATAGCTCTTCCTCGACACCTGAAACGTCCTTAACGGAATCGACTTCTTCTAGGAATAGTGTTAAATAATTTCAACAGATAAGCTTTTAAACGTATATATTATAGATTTAAATAACAATCAAATTTTTCGATAAATACGTGAATCTCGCTGAAAGCAAAATTTGATCATATATTATATACATATGTTTATTCCTTTAAAAAAAACTAAGATGTTCGTTCCAAGGATAAACCTTTACGTTTAATCGCATTCCTTTAAATACTTACTAATCGAAATAATTTATTAATATTACTATCTAAATGATATATCTTAGAACAATAATTATCTTTAGAAATAAATTAAATCTATTCCTAAATATATTATGAGAGAAGTCAATTCTCTTCGTGGCGTTTCATCGGATCTCGGTAATATATACTGGCGAGATATTTCGCTTTCGAAATAAGTTCGAACGTTTTATAGTAGAGTAACCCTTAACACTGTGTCATTTCAACGGGCTTGATATTCCTATGTGTCCTAACCTCGATGTCCAAGTTCCCGATCGCTTAAATTTTTTTAGGAAAAATTTTTTTTTAATCGAGACCACAGGTTTTCGGGAACTTACACATCGAGGTTACGACACATTGGGTGATCGAAACCTTAGAAATGTCGCTTTTTCAGGGGCTACTCGGCTATACTACGTTTGAACGTATTCGGAAACCAAAATATCTAAATATCAGCTCTTCCTCGACACCCGATGAAACGTCCTTAACGGAATCGACTTCTTCTAGGAATAGTGTTAAATAATTTCAACAGATAAGCTTTTAAACGTATATATTATAGATTTAAATAACAATCAAATTTTTCGATAAATACGTGAATCTCGCTGAATGCAAAATTTGATCGTGTATTATATACATATGTTTATTCCTTTAAAAAAAAACTAAGATGTTCGTTCCAAGGATAAACCTTTACGTTTAATCGCATTCCTTTAAATACTTACTAATCGAAATAATTTATTAATATTACTATCTAAATGATATATCTTAGAACAATAATTATCTTTAGAAATAAATTAAATCTATTCCCAAATATATTATGAGAGAAATCGATTCTTTTTCGTGGCGTTTTATCGGATCTCGGGAATATATACTAGCGAGATATTTCGGTTTCGAAAAATGTTCAAACGTTTTATAGCGGATTAACCCTTAACACTGTGTTATTTCAACGGGCTTGATATTCCTATGTGTCCTAACCTCGATGTCTAAGTTCCCGATCGCTTAAATTTTTTTAGGGAAAATTTTTTTTTCATCGAGACCACACAAAAAAATTTCAGGTTTTCGGGAACTTACACATCGAGGTTACGACACATTGGGTGATCGAAACCTTAGAAATTTCATGGGCTACTCGGCTATACTACGTTAGAACGTATTCGGAAACCAAAATATCTAAATATCAGCTCTTCCTCGACACCCGATGAAACGTCCTTAACGGAATCGACTTCTTCTAGGAATAGTGTTGAATAATTTCAAAAGATAAGCTCTTAAACGTATATATTATAGATTTAAATAACTATCAAATTTTTCGATAAATACGTGAATCTCGCTGAAAGCAAAATTTGATCATATATTATATACATTTGTTTACTCCTTTAAAAAAAAACTAAGATGTTTGTTCCAAGGATAAAACTTTCCGTTTAATCGCATTCCTTTAAATACTTACTAATCGAAATAATTTATTACTCTTACTATCTAAATGATATATCTTAGAACAATAATTATCTTTAGAAATAATTCAAATCTATTCCTAAATATATATTATGAGAGAAGTCGATTCTTTTCGTGACGTTTCATCGGATCTCGGGAATATATACTGGCGAGATATTTCGGTTTCGAAATACGTTCAAACGTTTTATAGTAGAGTAACCCTTAACACTGTGTCATTTCAACGGGATTCCTATGTGTCCTAACCCCGATGTCTAAGTTCCCGATCGCTTAAATTTTTGAGGAAAAAATTTTTTTTCATCGAGACCGCACAAAAAAATTTCAAGATGTCGGGAACTTACACATCGAGGTTACGACACATTAGGTTATCAAAACCTTAGAAATGTCGCTGTTTCAGGGACGACTCAGCTATACTACGTTTGAACGTATTCGGAAACCAAAATATCTAAATATCAGCTCTTCCTCGACACCCGATGAAACGTCCTTAACGGAATCGACTTCTTCTAGGAATAGTGTTAAATAATTTCAACTTATAAGCTTTTAAACGTATATATTATAGATTGAAATAACAATAAAATTTTTCGATAAATACGTGAATCTCGCTCAAAGCAAAATTTGATCAGAATATAATTCATCGGATCACAAAAAAAGCGATTCCAACTGTCGTCGGGTCACAAAAACAGTGCTTTGTAAGACTTTTATCCGGGGCCGAGAACTCGAATGTTGTTTTCCATTCTCTTTAATTGTGTTATCGTGGTTTTTTTATCTAATCTAAATGAAGATTATTGCTAAACAAGGTTTATATTGAAGACTGTGAGTTATGATTAGATAAGGAAAGACTATTATTATTAGGGGTAAGAGACTATATAAGAATCGAAGCTTGTATTATTATGACATACACGTTTTCTTTTAAAAAAAATATTTTCTTAAGGAAACTAATTAAAAAGAAAAATTAAAATTGTGATAATTGTTCAATAAAATAAATGAATCTCGCTAAAGCAAATGTGATCATTTTATATAAATATGTTTATTTCCTTTAAAAAAACTGAGATGTTCGTTCCAAGGATAAAACTTTCCGTTTATCGATTCTTTAAACCTTCTTATGAAATAATTTATTACTCTTACTAATCTAAATGATATATCTTAGAAAAATAATTTCTCAGAATAATTCAATTATTCCTAATATATTTAATGAATAAACGTGCGATTCATTTAGTGGCGTTTCTCGCGGATTCTCGGAATATGTCTGGCGAGATTATTTGGTTAAAATACGTTCAAAGTTTATAGTAGAGTACCTTAACTGTGTCATTTCAACGGGCTTGATATTCTTATTTCCTCCATGTCTAAGTTCCCGATCGCTTATTTTTGAGGAAAAATTTTTTTTTCATGAGACCGAAACAAAATTTCAAGATGTAGGGACTTAACCATGAGTGTCGACACATTGTTATCTAAACTTAGATGTCGCTGTTCAGGGACGATCAGCTATACACGTTTTGAACTGTATTCGAAACCAAAATTTTAATAACGTCCTTAACGGAATCGACTTCTTCTAGGAATAGTGTTAAATAATTTCAATTTATAAGCTTTTAAACGTATATATCATAGATTGAAATAACAATAAAAATTTTCGATAAATACGTGAATCTCGCGCAAAGCAAAAAATTGATCAGAATATAATTCATCGGATCAGTAAAAAAGCGCTTCCAACTGTCGTCGGGTCACAAAAACAGTGCTTTGTTAGACTTTTATCCGGGGCCGAGAACTCGAATTTTGTTTTCCATTATCATTTAATTGTGTTTCCGAATGTTTTATCTAATCTAAATAACAATAAATTATTTAGAAATTAAATGTTTAAAGTTAGATAGTTAATTAGCATTTTAAAAGGAATTACTATTATTATTATTATTTTTAGATTAGTCTCCCCTTAAATCTCGTTTTCTTTAATGAAATATTTTTTAGGGGTAACTATATTAAAAATAAAAATTATAAATAAATTGTTCAATAAATAAATGAATCTCGTTGAAATCAAAATTTGATCATATATTAAATACATATGTTTATTCCTTAAAAAAAAACTAAGAAGTTCGTTCCTAAATTTCAGGTTTTATTTCCCGCCGTTTCGTCGGGACCCGAGAAAGAGCTTATGATAATATATATTTCATTTTGAAATACGTTCAAACGTATTACAACTCTGCATCTTTTACTGTAGTATCATTTCAACGGGCTCGATTGAGCATTTGTTCGTACCCTCGATGTCTAAGTTCCCGTTAGCAAAAAATTTCCAAAAATTTTTTTTCCAAACAATCGAGACTTTTCAAAAAATTTTCAGGGAATTGGGAACTTGGACATCGAGGTTACGACCACATGCTCACTTGTGTTCATTGAAATGTCAATATATTAAAGACTACTGAATTATAATACGTTGGAACATATTTGGAAACCAAAATATTCAAATATTAGTTCTTCCTCGGTACCCGTGGAAACGTCATGAAACGGAATCGACCTTTTCTAGGAATAGTGTTTAATAATTTCAACATATAAGCGTTTAAACGTATATAATATGGATTGAAATTACAATAAAATATTTCGATAAATAAATGAATCTCGCGCAGAGCAAAATTTTATCAGAATATAATTCATCGGATCAAAAAAAAAAGTGCTTGGAACTGTCGTCGGGTCACAAAAAATAGTGCTTTGGAAAGACCTTTAACTTTTAATAAATGTTTAAACTTAGATTTTTCTTAACTTAGGTGTCTATGGTATCGAAGCTATCAAAAAATTTGAAAAAAATCTCGCCGGTTTAGCTATCCGCATTATATATTTTGTTAAAAAAAAAATTTTTTTATTGAAATAATTCAAATATATTTTTTTTGTGACCCGACGACAGTTCCAAGCACTTTTTTTTTTGATCCGATGAATTATATTCTGATAAAATTTTGCTCTGCGCGAGATTCATTTATTTATCGAAATATTTTATTGTAATTTCAATCCATATTATATACGTTTAAACGCTTATATGTTGAAATTATTAAACACTATTCCTAGAAAAGGTCGATTCCGTTTCATGACGTTTCCACGGGTACCGAGGAAGAACTAATATTTGAATATTTTGGTTTCCAAATATGTTCCAACGTATTATAATTCAGTAGTCTTTAATATATTGACATTTCAATGAACACAAGTGAGCATGTGGTCGTAACCTCGATGTCCAAGTTCCCAATTCCCTGAAAATTTTTTGAAAAGTCTCGATTGTTTGGAAAAAAAATTTTTGGAAATTTTTTGCTAACGGGAACTTAGACATCGAGGGTACGAACAAATGCTCAATCGAGCCCGTTGAAATGATACTACAGTAAAAGATGCAGAGTTGTAATACGTTTGAACGTATTTCAAAATGAAATATATATTATCATAAGCTCTTTCTCGGGTCCCGACGAAACGGCGGGAAATAAAACCTGAAATTTAGGAACGAACTTCTTAGTTTTTTTTTAAGGAATAAACATATGTATTTAATATATGATCAAATTTTGATTTCAACGAGATTCATTTATTTATTGAACAATTTATTTATAATTTTTATTTTTAATATAGTTACTCCTAAAAAATATTTCATTAAAGAAAACGAGATTTAAGGGGAGACTAATCTAAAAATAATAATAATAATAGTAATTCCTTTTAAAATGCTAATTAACTATCTAACTTTAAACATTTAATTTCTAAATAATTTATTGTTATTTAGATTAGATAAAACATTCGGAAACACAATTAAATGATAATGGAAAACAAAATTCGAGTTCTCGGCCCCGGATAAAAGTCTAACAAAGCACTGTTTTTGTGACCCGACGACAGTTGGAAGCGCTTTTTTACTGATCCGATGAATTATATTCTGATCAATTTTTTGCTTTGCGCGAGATTCACGTATTTATCGAAAATTTTTATTGTTATTTCAATCTATGATATATACGTTTAAAAGCTTATAAATTGAAATTATTTAACACTATTCCTAGAAGAAGTCGATTCCGTTAAGGACGTTTCATCGGGTGTCGAGGAAGAGCTGATATTTAGATATTTTGGTTTCCGAATACGTTCAAACGTAGTATAGCTGAGTCGTCCCTGAAACAGCGACATTTCTAAGGTTTTGATAACCTAATGTGTCGTAACCTCGATGTGTAAGTTCCCGACATCTTGAAATTTTTTTGTGCGGTCTCGATGAAAAAAAATTTTTTCCTCAAAAATTTAAGCGATCGGGAACTTAGACATCGAGGTTAGGACACATAGGAATATCAAGCCCGTTGAAATGACACAGTGTTAAGGGTTACTCTACTATAAAACGTTTGAACGTATTTCGAAACCGAAATATCTCGCCAGTGTATATTCCCGAGATCCGATGAAACGCCACGAAAAGAATTGACTTCTCTCATAATATATTTAGGAATAGATTTAATTTATTTCTAAAGATAATTATTGTTCTAAGATATATCATTTAGATAGTAATATTAATAAATTATTTCGATTAGTAAGTATTTAAAGGAATGCGATTAAACGTAAAGGTTTATCCTTGGAACGAACATCTCAGTTTTTTTAAAGGAATAAACATATTTATATAATAAATTATCACATTTTGCTGTCAGAGATATTTATTTATTTCCAAAGTCTTCTTATTAAGTTCCAAAGTTTTGTCATGCATTTATAATAATTAAATAAAATTTATACATAGTTAATTTACTCAATAGATTAGAACTTAATAAAAAGTTTTACACAGAGTTAATAAGACCCTATATAATATATATACATAATACTATATCACATTTAATAATAGAAGATAAATGGATCATTACTATAACGATACATAAAGTATATGCATATACATTATCGTAAAAAATAACAAAAGTTCACAATTTACTGTACCATCTTTAAACATATATTAAAAAAATATATATACATAGTTACTTATTTGCAAATTGAAATAAAAATAAACTTATTTCAAAAATCAGAAATAAAAGTAATATGAAAAAAAAATCTCTAAATTCATCACGGCACTATTTATTGTTATTAATAGATAGACGAAGATCACAGGAATATATTCATTATATGTTCATTTTCTTATTTGTTTACATTTTCCATTAAGAAATCTTCTCATATTTATTGAAAACAGAATCCATTGGTATATATATGGTAAGTGCAAATTTGTAAAATACATTTTTTTATTTTGTTTAGTATTTTTTCTTTCTATAACCATTTTCGTGACAGATGTGACATAGCCAGACAAATGTTATTCTGATCTCACCTCTAATCATTTAGTTTTAACTAAAATTTCCATTTAAAAAATGATATTATGTTTTAAAAAAATGTAATCATATATATATTATATATATATACCAAATATACCTTGTTTACTGCTGAACACATTTAATTAACGAAAGTGCTCCAAAACCATATTTTTTAAATAAGGTGAAAATAAGGGTTATATTAACTATTGATTATCATAGTTGTTTTCACATGTTAATATATATTAAATATTATACCCTTATGACTATACACCATATACATTGACAGTATTAGTATACTACATATCAATTGTATCAATAACGGTTTAAGGTCATTAGCTTCGAAATATACTTAAATAAGGAGACAGAGAAATGAATAACTTTAATAGCCCTAATCTGAAGGATGATAAATTATTTTACATACACTCCCATGATGAATAAATATATATATAACCCCTAACTGCTTAGAAACAATATTTAAGCAGTAGGCTCACCCACAAGTTTGATATTATATAATATCTTCCTCAATAGTTGCCCTTGATCTAGTTACCTTTTAATTAGACCATGATAGGGTCTATGGAGTATTTTATAATGGATTTAAAACCTATACATAAATTAAAGAGCATAGAGAAATGTCTAATTATTAAATCGCCAGCTCAATGAAAAAATATCAATCTCTTAAACTGCTTCACTAGCTCGCGCCACATCTCTCACTCGCATGAACTAACGATTATTCAACAGACCCATGCATACTAAAAAGGAAACTTCTAACACAGCGGGGAATCAGTTCCCCTCAAATACAAGTAACTAAAGATAATAGGCATTATATTCAAGTTGATGTGTTTAATACTCATACAAATTGAACACACACCGATCCAATCACCTATGGATAGACCCTAGATTATCCTCTCACATGTCCTGTTGAACGAATAATCTCTGGAAAAAATAAAATCTTATCATGCAACATGTCTATCTAGCGACCATCCACCGGCGGTTGATCTCCTGCTTAGAAAATACTTTGCCCACACACACACTGAGGAGATATTATATCATACTATCAAATAGACCAGCATGTATATCATTATTGATACCACAATTAATCTTATACCTATTTTACCTAAATATGCAATCAAACTAAAAATAATACTATACTATAATATACGAAGTATCATAGCATCTTAACAAAATTCAGCTAATAGGATTAAAATAAAGATATAGCTAAAGGCCCTTCCAATTTTTAACAAACACAAGACAACCTAACTCAAATTAAATTTTGGAATATATCAACATTAAGGGAATTAACATCATCAATGTCCTATTTTATATTTGATAAGTATTCAATACTATATTTTATATAAAACTAATCCTTGTGTCAAATGATTAAAATAGCTACACCACACACCATAATACGAAGAAATCTCATTCAATCATCATATACAAAAACTTAAAAAGACAAAAAAAGCGTGATGCCACCTGATCTACTAAGTCCGCTATGGGTTATAGTTTTGTCCGGTCTATATATGCGGGTTATCATACCATGAAATACGTATAGGCCTTTCAATACTTCCATTATCACACCGCATAACAATACAACTAATCATAACACTATTTAACAAAGGATTAATAGCTGCAAATAGAAAAAACCATTGTGTCACGCATCAAACCTGAACACAGGAAGAATAAAATGATTGCTAAGAGGGAATTTAGGTACACTACAATTGGGAAAATTATAGGTAAATGGGTTTACCATTAATTTATTAAAATACAGAACATCCCATGTATTATTGCTCAGACTCTTTATTTATAGACACTATACACTGAGCACATTTGTTAGCTCTACACACGAAGAAAATAAGGGTAATATTACCAAAAATAATGCAATATAGTCAAATATCAGGAGAGAGAAACATCTCATGACATAAATATGTTCTATTTTTATTTTCTTCATTTGAGGACGTATTTTTTTTTATAAGCTATATGAGATTTCTGAGACCTTTTTTAATATGCACAATATATGATTGCATAATCATCGGAAAAGTAACATAAGTTAAATTAACAAGCACAGACTTACCTAATTGATCTACCACTTAGGTGCGATATAAACATTAACCTTTATATACAACTGTGCGCGTCACTTATATTGAGATAATTTTATTTTGCATAGTATACATAAATTCAACAAGCTTTCATATAATGAATTTTCTATTGATATAAATTATTCAGACTTTCCTAATTCATTATTCTAGTAATTTTTCACAGCACTCACTCACTTCTATAATTATGAGGAATTTCATTAATTACCATTAATTTATATATATATTATATTATTATTATATTATATATCATATATTATATTATATTAATTAGTTATATCTATGATATTATCATGATTATATGATTGGATAAATATCTGTAACTATATGTCAGCTATTATTGAGATGTTATCTTGATATTGGTTGTATTTAGTTAGTTCATCTTACTATGTTAATCTTGCTTAATCTTAATATGAATTCTCATTATTGCGTTATTCCGAGTATTTATGATATTAGCGAATATGGATATATTAATACCACTAGTTATTCATTATTATTCAATCAGTTAATAACTTTTTATTCAGTCAATTTACGTTCTAAAGATTATCTTGTATTATTATAATTTGCCACTTTTGGTAATAAAGAATTAAATGTGTAGGCATCAAGTCTGAGACCAGGGTACGATAAATACATTCGTAGAATAACCCCAGATATAACTATACTAAAACGGTTAAAGTGCTCCTCGCATACTGCGTTCCATTATTACATCATCCACTTAATTACACTCAGAATGATTTCAATAACACTACTTAATGGCATCATTTAAATAATACTTTTAACTGAGATACAAATGGCATCACTGCCTCAAATCCTTATGATAATGTATAGCAAAAGCCAATCCTCTATGGAAACCCAATAAGTAGTTTATCTATGAAATTTCCACCAACACATAATTGCCTCGATATAAAAGATGAGCTATCACTCTTTTATACGCTGGGTGGATTACAACTTTATATGTCCTATTATCCCTACTAAATATATTAGATACAAGGGGTTTAGAAAACAACTCCGAAATATCCTGTTATAATTAGTATTAGTCAACACGTAATGTTAATTTCTGAAGCTGGGCTTGCTGGTAGGATCTTAAGATACTGTATTTTAGAGTAATAGGTATATCACAGTTATCCAATTTAGCATAGGGTATGATATAGGGTATATATGATGATAGTAGGCTCCATTATAGTAAGCAATTATAGAGCATGGTTATGGATGTTTGACTGCTTTGCCCAACTAGGGTATTTCAGCAACCACTCAAAACCGCTTAACTCTAGTAGTCAAAGAATGATTTAATTTGAATCTTTTAGTGTTTAGTATCTAAGAAAGTATGGCTCTGGTATAATGTCGGAAGCCCACTTCACAAATAACTGTGATCAAATCGTAGAAGTGAGCGACTACGGTTTTATGCATAGGAAAAGGGCCCGGTTCGATCTCTAAAACCTCCGGACTCCTCTTATAGTCCAAAGAGATGTAATACAATGAAGTTCCCCACCAGATAACCGTAGATAAGATCTTGAGTGGTGTGATTGTTATTATATAATATAGACTATTACGTAATATATCACATATATACCTATATAATTATATTTATATAACCTTCAAAGGTATATAAACTGTATTGCTACTCATCACTAGTTATTCAAGATGAATCCAGTACATGTAAGCCTTTACTATCCATATCCATCTTAGATACCTACACCTCCAACTAAATATACACCTAAGTCACAATATTAGATTATACAAATTGTATTCATTTATCAAATATAATATCACTATATCATGAAAATTAGAGGTGAGGATATAATTATGATACCATAAAGCTTACATTACAAATATTAAGAACCACTATTACTCATTGCCCAAAGATAGAGAAATTGACGTGCTAAGCATAGTAATAATCTATGATACTAGCTCATGATTTTTTAAAGTATTAGTGAAGATACTAGAATAGTAATAATCTATGATACTAAGGCATAATTTTTTAAAGTATTAGTGAAGATACTAGCATAGTAACAATCTAAAAATATGTTATAAATAAATTGCAAGGCAAAATAAGTCTAATAATCTAAAAATTTCTCGATAATAGATGGCAGATCACTCCTCGTGGACTCTAACGTTATCGTCAGACTCAGTTTACCGGTGTATATGGAATAACTGTTTTTGTCCAGTCCGCATAACGAAACTCTCTCTTATAACCGAAGAAGAGGTGACAGATGAGAAGAGAAGAAATATTGGATAGGCATACGTCTCAGAATCTCCAAATCTAATTCGATATATTCTAACAATTTATTATACTACTAGTCACAATCATGAAATAATATCATCAAAAAATAATCAAAGTAACCAATCTAACAAGCTAAATAATAATATCAATAGTCAGATATAGTCAAGACAAAAATCGAAAATATATAAATCTAACTTATAAAATAATAAAAATAATAATAACAAACCGAACCATTATAAAAATATATTAAGCTCAGTAAAAAATATTCATAACATTAATTATGGATAACTCGAAAAGTAAGATAATAAAGAAATATAATAAATCTAATAAATGAGATATCAACATTTAAACTAGATACAATTAATTTATTAACATAGCCAAGGAGTGTCTGCACAAATCAATAATAAATATTATAATGAAAAAAATAAATTTACACTTTACTAATAATAACTTTATTTAAAATATAAACTTAAAAATATAAAACAAATAAGATATTGGATAAAAATATCAAATAAAAATAATAATTACCGGTCCGGCTTTATTCGCGTTGCAATCCTATTGTAGTGATTTGAGTTGGACTTATTTATGCTTAGACTGGATCGATGAATCTTACGGTACGTCCACGGAACACTGATATCAAGATATGTTTTGCTGTGAACCTACTGTGGAGAGCCTCTGATTTCACCTGAGCGACCCGGGTAAATCCTAAAGAAAAAAGATATCCAGTATTAATCACATATAGTAATATGATGAGTGAGAGGTTAGTGATAAGATACTTAGATAGAATATCAGTGAGAGCTACAGTAGAGCGATAGTTATATAGAAGGATCAACAGACGGCTTCATTCTTATTTATTATATCGGAAATAGGTATATTTGACATGTGAGGCTTCAAAACACTGAGTAGATTATAAGTATGCTAGTATTTATTATAAGAGATACAATTAAGAAGAATATAGTATTATGAGTATACAGATAGGACACGAAGAGATTAGCCTTTTCAGTTGGAGAATTACAACAGAACCATCAGAGCGAATCGATATTAGGAGTACGGGTAAGAGGCATATTTACAGAAGTTGCTAGAATAGGAGAACCATATATGGAGAAAAGTATTATAAGCGCCGTTAAAGTTTCAAACTCTACTGTGATTGATAATGTAACACACAGTACTTTAGCTCATAGTTCTCGAAGTAAATCTTCACTACGACTAATCCTGACATATATTCACAAAGCTGTATTCATTCCTGTATTTTTATGGTTAAATTTTTCATAAATACAGCTTCTTTTTACTATAGGAACTTACGCGGGAGACTTGCGTTCTCGGTCCGGAGAGAGAGCGACAAGGTAAATGTATTTGATATAATCAATCACAATATAAAGCCATTTGAAATCATTTCATTGGATTATGGATTCTGATCATATTAACGGAAGCTTTTTTAGGGGAAATTTAAATTTTTGGCGAACATCACATACGTTGACTTCTATTTATGTCTTAGTCTTTTCTTTTTCTATGGCTTAAATCCTGGGATTCTACACCTAGTTTTTCTTTCCGGGATGTATATTTAATACACTGTCCAGCGCGTGTATATTTATACTTGCTTTAATAATTATTCTTGAGTGGCACTTGAGGGCTAATATACGTCAAGAGTCATAGCTTACACTTCTAAACGTAGACTTTTCAATATAATTCCTATGCCCAGTGTGTGTATAGGATGAGGAAGAGCTTTATCTAATGCTTTTTCAATTTTTCTTAAGTACAATTAAAATTGGATAATGATCAACTACCAACTGAAGTAAATACTCATGTGTTATTCTATAAATTAATATTGACTCTATATTTTATATCTACTGTTATCAATTAATGATCTTTCGAACATTTCTTTTCAACACTGCACTATTACCAAATCTTATAAACACTTTATCTTTATCAATCAACTTTACCATTCTAAGAAAAGCATAATGTACTCGAGGATGTATCACTTTCACGTACACTTGATTCATTTCGATATAACTCAAACATCTTAAATACAAATAAATTACAAACATATTAAAACAATAGACTAATACACAATACTAAAATACACATTATTATGAGAAATTGATACTCAATAAAATTCCATACAGATACTCCTATATATATATTCTCTTATTCGACTCTCATTAATTTAAAATAAGCACTAAATACATCATATGCACACTATAATTGTAATATTCGATGGATAGAAAATAACTTTTTTAGGTAATATATTACCCATATAAATACTGATTTCAAAATGCAACAATATATTCTTAAATACTTAATCAGTACATATAATAT
Organism: Trachelipus rathkii; assembly: GCA_015478945.1. Classification (NCBI taxonomy): domain Eukaryota; kingdom Metazoa; phylum Arthropoda; class Malacostraca; order Isopoda; family Trachelipodidae; genus Trachelipus; species Trachelipus rathkii. The sequence continues at coordinate 38,043 of JABUQX010100275.1, forward strand.
TATACCTCACATTTTACTTTCACAATAAATATACACCTAAAAATTTTCAAGCTTCACTAAATACATTATAATTTTCAGACGGTTTACTGGTCGTCTCTATTATCTACTGTGTACAAATAATATAAACATTGCTCTTAGGTTCAACTTGACATGATAACATTAAAAATTAAAATGTCTTGTAGAAACCTATTAAATCACATATATAACACAATATATACTGTGAATTAATTGCTAGGTATATATAGCGGCCTCATATAAAGTAAACTGTAGAAGTTACCTTAAGTTATAGTAATCTGAGAGTTAGTGAATTCTTTCTTTACCTTTTAAACTCGATATGCTATTTCATATTATCCACCCACAAATTATAATTTCAGTCAGTATAGAAATAGATACTGAACACCTCTTATATTTTTTTCATTCTTAACCTAACAATTTCATAGGGTATTATTGGTCTGGCGTTGGATGTTCCTTAACTGTTAATTACAAATTTACGTTGAAATATTATAGGTACTAGGTTTCGATTCCTGAAGCTTCCATATCATGCAAATAAAAACTGATTTTGATATCTCCTATATTCAATTCAGATTAACCACATTGCATAAGCTCTGCGATTCACCATATGGGTCCTGTAATGCGGGACGGACAGCGAATCTTGTATATAGTCTTTGACGTCGATCATTATATTCTACTAATAATCACACACTACAAACGGTGCGGATCTAGGGACATCACCAATGCCCAGCTGGGGTCAATAGCAAGGAACTTACTACAACAAAGGCGATAAAAGACAGGACACAAGTAGCTTAAAAATTACGATAAAGGCGAGAAATAATAAAAATAAAACTTTCCGCCAAATGGTGGACCAACCATCTGATTACCATATATACAACCATACCAGAACGATGAGCAGAGTCTATATACTTCCGTACCAAACCAAACATAGTGCGGAATTGACTTGTACCCATATAATCAGGTGTCAGCACCACGGCAGTTCAATACTTAAGTTGTTTAGTGAGACATTCATAATTTTATAGGGTACACAGTCTCAAGGTACTAGCTCTAGTAAGTGAGCTGCGATTACAATATTACTACTGGTATTTCATCTAGCTGTAAACTCGTCTTCACACTAGAGCTACAACACATCGAGTTCATCGAGTGTGAATTTCTACTCTTGACTGTCAACAACAATCTATATCACTGATTATCGTACTAATTTCATCACTCGAAAATTTATGGTCAATAATGCTACGACCTCAACGCACATTTAAGCCGACCATCATTTACATAAGCAATGTATATGTGCCTCATATTCGTATTTGCGCTAGAGGGTGAACTTTTTTGAAGAGTACTACACCCCTCCTCGAACTACAAAAAATATAAGAAAGTCTTATTATCCTCGCCACGAGAGTGACATTGTTGTGTAGAAGATAGATACATTAACTAATTGTTTAAATTAAAAAAATGTATATTTCAACTATAGAAATGGTTGAATTCAGAATAAACTGACGATTTAATTTATTAAATGAGATTATTGCAAAGATCGAAAACCTGGTTGAATATATCCTATTATGTCCACCCTCGCAGGCCTTATAATTATAAGTCAACAAAACATACATTCAGATTTATCAAAATATCCGTTACTCTCTTCACATTCACCCCACATCAAACGACAAAAACACTGTCGAAGCAATTGAATCTAATAGCATATATGAAACCATAATTTCCACCGAACAAACAATACACCCACAATAACTACGGATATAGGTCATATATACAGCAATAAATCGACAACATTCAAAACATGGGTTCAGACACCAGAGATTTAGAGTGGACTTTTTTTATATGATACTAATATAGTGGAAACAAAATGAAAAAGGGTTACCTCGGGAGATTGAACCTGGTCCTTTGTGCTAAAAAATGAAAGAAAAAACTAATTGATCATCGAGTCATTCAGTTAC